>QFDV01003997.1:51560-78416 GCA_003315845.1 Lactarius trivialis
CTCACACCTTTCTTTTTCGTTTTTTTAGAGGATGGCACTTCGATGCAATCGGCGTTTCTAGATTCACTTCCCTCAAGCGCTTTACTCTTCGCGCAGAAGATGACGATGGTCTTGCTAATATGAATGAAGTCCGTACGGTGCTCGACAACAACAGGAACACACTCACACACCTGACGCTCGGGGCGTACCTCGAACGCACGCACTCCTGGGACTCGGCATTCGGCTCTGCAACAATCCAAAATCTAACCCACCTAGAGCTCGTCGACACGCGCATATCGAACGTCGTTCTTGCGCACATCGCTAACGCGCACAACCTCATCTCGCTCACCTTACATGGGACGCTCGACATGCCCGCAGAAGCTACCGCGATCTTTGGCGCCAATCATGTACTGCCCCACCCAGACGCTGGCTGCGAGGGTGCAAGCGCCAGCATGACAAGCGCGCCGAGACACGTGCTCTTGCCTCACCTCGAGGCTTTCCGCTTCGCACTCGTTGATCACGACGATGACCTCCCCCTCTTCGGCGCAGTCGTGCAGTTCCTGCGCGCGCGTCCGCGTCTGCGCCGACTCGATCTGGGCATGTGCCCGTGGGAACTCGTGCGTGGGCTCTTTCCCGAACTCACCGGCCTGCGCGCCGTGCGCGTGCGCATCGCGAGCCTCACCAGCCTCGCTGTCGATGCTCTCGTTCGCGGACTGCCGAGCGAGATGCAGGCGATACACCTCTCGTGCGTCGAGTCCGACCGGCTAATGGTGCGTGCCTCAACCGTCCCTCCGGCTTCCCTTCTCTCTAAAAATTAAGATCTCGCGACTGACAGCACGAGTACGCGCCTGCGTTTTCACGCTTCGGGAGTCTCAGCATGCTCCACTTGCACGACTCGTCGTCCCGGCGGCCACCCCCGTTCCGCATGCAGGAGCCGCAGGTCCACACGGGCGCGTGTCTCGCACATGCGTGCGACGTCGCGCTTACCGTGCCGAGCCTCGACTATGTCGGCTGGCACGGAGAGCACTTCGTCGTCGTCCGCCACAATCACCCGGGGAGCTCGGCGGTGTGCGGCTTGTTGGGTGGTGGTGGCGTGGCTGGCGGGGCGTGCGTGGAACTCAGAGAGCTTCCCGTCCGCCGTCGGCTCGACTGTGGTAAAGGCGTCGACCTTGGGAGCGATGATGCGATGTGGATAGAGCGGAAGGACGTGCCGATTGACTATGAGATGTCCGGACTCTCTTGATCACCGTTTTTTTAGCCCCTTCATTCGGGGCTGCTGCTTATTGGTTGGCTATTTATTGCTGCACTAATATACGCCGTTTCACACGCGGCGGCGAGGTTTATATATATATATGATGCGTTGTATAACAGGGTGGCGATTGACCTGTTCTTTTCCCGGAGAACTGCTGTGGCTGGTTCAAAAAAAAAGAAAAAAGCAGAACTGCTCTCCGATCTGAGGTGAAATGTCACGTGATCAATTCCGGAGTGTGGGCCCGACGGCCATGCCTTTTTCCATCACTTCTTCGACTTCCTTGGGCATCGTGCGCTCTATAGTGGATGCGCGTGACGCAACCATGCACTCGTCTGTCCATCTGACTATTCTCGAAGTTGAATTTTTTCCAGGCGCTCTATCCTCCGCGTAAGCGACGATGAATGCAGCGGACAGGCTTACGCACCCAAAAAATTTCTAACCACGATCAGCAGCTATCTGACATGGAAGTAGTCCCGTCTTACCGCCTTCTGAGCAACGCTCAACGTCTGGTAGTATCTACCGGCCACCTCGGACTTGTCGGTGCCCAGGCACCAAGATGACACCATCCGGCGGTGATACGCCATGCCCATACTGTGCCCCCGCCTGTTTAAATCTACAGTATCCGCGCCTACGTTACATTGACACGGGCGTGCCAGTGATGCGGATATCATGATGTGCCCCGAACTGTTTGCAGTATCTTCTGGAGCTCCGAGTCCGCGCCACGGATCAAAGTCAGCAACTTCAAATACTGGCACTGACTCCCTCCTTGCGGCTCGGCACTTGTGTCTGAGAATAGTATGCCAATGGCTTGGCCGGGTAGATCACATCCAGGTACTTGTGCCCGTAATTGGCTCAGACTCATGAATATCTGAGATACCAATGGGTTCTCGGGGACTCCGCAGAATGGAGTGGACCCCTTGTATAGGCTGTTATTGATTCATCTACGCGTTATCAAACTCCACATCTCGTTGAATTTCCACCAAATATCAATCCGTATATATGAATCTAGAGCCTTGCTTCTTTCTACCCCTACTTCTCCCTGTCTGCGTCCCCACTCACCGACCCACATCTGCTTCTCTGGGAATCGCGGCGCTCTCACCACCCCTTAGCTATGTCTGATAGCTACGTCGGTATCACTACGAACCCGGACCTCGTCGGGATTGAATGTTGGCCCGCGGCCCGCGTTATGTGTTCGGCTCACTTATCTCAAAGACTCCACATTATTTCTACGCGAAATGATCGTCGTAGCCTTAATATTAGAGGACAGAGAACTATCGCCCTTCTGGGCTCGCTCTCGTTACGGCCACTGTCCAGACCATACAAGAGCAGTTAATCAATCGGCTCCCTTTCCCTTCTCCTTTAGGATGATCATCGGCTTCTTCGCCTTCGGGGATATATTTGAATGTGAGGCCAAGAGGGCCAAGATAATCGTATGTCATTAGGTGCCAATCTTTTGTCTTCCTTGAGACTCGGAGCAATGGAATCACACCCACATCAGTCGGCAAGATCCTTTGAAACAAGCCAAACTTCCAGCCAGGAGAAGGTACCTGGGGGACCTGGCCAAATCTTTACCGTCATCATGATTCGTCTTGTAATGTTGATATTCTTGGCGACAATACCTACGGAGTTAGTCGGCGTTGATGCACATATGGTGATTGTCAATGCGCCATTTGGGTTTTTGTGGAGCAATGCGGTTACTTATATCGCACCTCTGGCATCTGGTATCCACGCACAATGGTATGCTGTCATGTAGCTCAGCGGTCTCTGAGTTTGGACCTTGTCAATCACTGTGAAATGATGATAAGCTAGTCACCACTGGCATCCGACAGTCTCACCTCGCACGTTATTGCTATATGCCCCGCTGGCTTTAAGTTGGTCGAGACGCTGCACGGGATTTGTATGTCGCGCGGGGTGCAGTGGGATTAGGTTTGTATTTATTAAGGAGTATCAGTCATTACCGTAAAGCATCAAGAGGTATAACAATATAGCACCGTGACTATACTACAATCATACAATCCCTACGACTCGGACACCACAGCACGTGAGTCGCTTTGCAGGTACAAGGGCGGCTTAGGTAGTTTGGGAGGGGAGATCATCCGAGTCAGTAATGCTTTCTAAGCCAAGTGTATGCGTGAAGTTCGTTCGCCGTCGAGTCGCTAACACTGGCAGACTTGGCGCTACGAATACAATAAGGTCATGATCAGCCACTGGCATGCATGTCAAAGAGGTGATGCTGCTGGGGCATAAAATCAAGATAAAAATGGGAGTTCGCAGTGGATATGAGAGCCTAGAAGATCAAACCGCTCAGTGACATTCATTGAACGCCCCGGGCCTTTCAACTTCAAGTTGGTCGAACTCTGAGGATGAATGGAGCACAAAAATCAGTCTCCGAGTTACTGTAGCTATCTTTCGTCCTTGCCAGTGCTTACTTACACCCCTACTCGCTTATCAGTGATCGACGTCCAAAAGGAGTACAATACTCGTGCCCAAAATAAGTAACGGGAAACGATCGGTCATATAGTGGTCACATAGTTTCCCGCTACTTATTTTGGGCACGAGTATGAATGTGATCACATTACCGGCGTGGAAGCATCTCCTGATTGACGCTCGGTCGTCTCTCCAAGTCGAACGGTGGCGACGTGCCTACTATGACACATCAAACCCACGATGCATCAGACACTGGCGCTTTTCGGACCCTCACCCTTACCTGCGTCAAAACCTACTATTGCAAGCGTGGGGACGTATCCGAGCATACAAAGTTTGAGCCCAAATGGCCCCCACGAGCGTCGTGGTTGGTCTTCCACAAAGGGGATTGACAATCGCAGGCTCGAACACGGTCAAGCTCACAGGTATATTCTCAGGCTGTCTATCTTCAGTGCTTTGAACCCATCACGCATCGATAAATAGGCATTGTAATCAAATCAGATCCACATGGTTCCTACAAACCTTCACGGGTTATGGACCTTATTGTGGATGGCGAGCCCCGTACTGCATCATTCCAACTACGCGAGACGCAGTCAATGCTCCAATGGGAAGTTAAGCCTGCTGTGTGAGTGTTCAGAGCCTTCTTTTCCTGCTCTGCTTTACGAGTGTTGTAGCGTCATCACGGCAAAGTCTATCATATCTATACAGCCTTATGAGGCTCGTACGCTTATTCGGAGAAGGAAAGTCGAAACAGTCACTGTCCAAGGTGATGCTGTGTTCCGTTCCTGTTCTGCTAGACCCGGGACTGGAGACAAACACGGTACGTGCTTCCTCTTTGTCTCGTGATGTGTCTTAGGATACTGTTACAGATTATGAGCGCATTTGCGCCGGATTTAAGGTGATACTTTCTATCATCGTGCAGAAAGATTCAAAGGTGCTCTTCGCGCAGTTATACCCAGTCGAGGCTCATGCTAACGCCCGCCACTCCCTACGTGAAGGCGAGGGACAAGACTCGAAGTGGTCCCGGGGGTCGTAGCGTCGAGCCTGGAGAGCATGGTCAGCGTGTTCCCTTCGGCCCCCCGACAGCACCGAATTCGTTTAAACGGTCTCTTGATGCCTTGCTCGAGCTCATGGAGTTGGTCACGTCTGACTGGGCCGTAAGTTGTTCAAGTAATCCCTGAAACGACGAGATGGAGACGTTTCTCGCAGTTTGATGAAGCGGCCAGAGGGACGAGGGATGCTCTCCAAAACGCGTGTGGCGTGAGTATCTTACATTCAAAGGATAAGTAGGACTTATGCACCACCCCACCCTGCAGTCTATGCCAACAGATGATGTTGAGGAAGACCTTCAGAACCTGGGTGAACGAGCCTGCGAAGTCCTTGTTCAGATGCAATTACCGAAGCTTTCTGAACGCTTCGCATCTCAAATGAATACACTGTCGTCTCTTCTAAACTTAGTTGGAAATGCTGCCATGTTTGCAGAAGATTGTTCGAAGCCCGAATTCAGAGGCGAGTAGTGCGCAGTCTTTTGTCCCAGGAATTACTTCTAATGTGTATACACAGAGGAACTCAGTGACCCCGAATCTAGGAAAAGCATTCTCCAGGATTTTGATCGACAGTTCGTGAGGTTGAAAAGGGACCTCCTCGCTGGAAAGAACACATATGAATGGGGTGTGCCTTATACTAGGAAGCATGTTGTTTTGGCCCCAGCTATTCCTTCGATCGAGGAAACCAGAAGCGAAATCAGCACCGTTGAGCAAGAAGCGGACACACATACTGTCACATGTAATCATTTCGTTAATCGTTACAAAGGATCCCTATCCTTACTACTCTCCCCACAGTAGCGGACGAGGACCAGAAGCTCGCAGAAACACTCAACCCAGATTTAACGCCGACCGGTCTATTGAACCTCTGCTGCTTGAATTGGACCCGAAGTACTTTGCTATCAGATATCATATCTTGGTTTGAAAGCGATACCGAGTCAAATGTCTTGTGGCTATGTGGCGCTCCGGGTGCTGGAAAGACGACAATCGCTTGGAGCCTGATTTCTGAGCTGGAAAAGCAACAGCGCTGTGCTGGGGAATTCTTCTTCAGACAAAACCATCATACGCCTTACCAGCTCTGGACTACCCTCGCCTATAAGATGGCGAAGTTCCACCCTGCTATCAAAGGTGAAATCTACAAGGCGCTAACGAGGGAGAATGACGCCCCAGACTTGGACGACATCCAGGTGACATTCGAAAAACTCATTGCAGGTCCACTCAAGGCTTTGGATGCACGGCTGTCAAGTCGCAGCCCGATTCTTCTGATCGATGGCCTCGAACAGTGTGGACAGGGTTATACTGGTTATAAGACGCTCCTTGATACCCTCCCACAGTGGCTGTCACTACCAAGGCATTGCAAGCTGATAGTTACGAGTCGACCGCAAGGAGACATCACAAAGCTTTTCGAAGGGAAAGACGTTAAACGCTTCGAGCTTTTGACAGGGGATGATGCCGACTACTACACCAATAATGATGTTCGCACCTATCTTATTCACCGCTTCTCCGAAATGAGAAAGCAAGACAAGTCGATACCGGAGGATTGGCCTGAATACGACGCAGTATCTAGGCTGGTTGAACACGCCAGGGGATCTTTCAAATGGGCTGCTATGGCTGTTGATAGTATCCAAGCTGCCGAAGGTGATAGGGAGAGACATCTCACAACTATCCTAGATGGCGGAACTACGACCAAGTTTGATTCTCTCGACGTGTACTTCGAAGAGGTACTGTCGATGGCATTCAATGGCGATTTGCCTGTTGCTTTACGTGCCACTCTGGGGACTATTGCGCTCAGCCAAGTGCCACTGACGATGGCCGATCTCGAGCAATTTCTTCAAGATTGTTTCCCTCCAAACTCGGTTGTATCCTTAGAGGATATGTGTCACAAGTTGTTGCCTATACTCTCCATCGAGGGCGAGACAAAAACCGTCAAGCTCCGCCATAAAGCATATAAAGACTATCTGATTGATGCTGAGCGCTCTTCAGATTCATTTCATGTCGACCGAGCCAAAGCCCACAGAAATACGACGATCTCGTGTCTCAAGATTATGCAACAAGGACTCAAATTCAACATTTGCGGGCTGAAGTCCTCTTATCGTAGGAATGACGAGATCGAAGACAAGCAGTCATCGATTGAAAGATGCATACCCTCTCACCTGGCCTACGCTTGCCAGTTTTGGGCGGATCATCTCCGCGGAGTGTCCTCAACAGAGAAACGCGACACAGAAATTGTAAATCTGCTGAAGAATTTCCTCCACTTCCACCTTCTGTATTGGCTTGAGGTGTTGAGCCTCTTGTCGACGTCTCATAATGCATCGAAGTCGCTCCTTACTGCAGCTGACTGGCTAGAGGTATATATACCCGTAGCTTCTACGATCGCTGAACTTCATTATTCTGTCTTGCAGGGTACAGACAAAGATTTGTCCTTACTTGCTGCCGATGGCAGCCGGTTTGCCTTCAGCTTCGCGGATTTGATCACGGATAGCGTCCCCCACATCTACTTATCCGCCTTGCCGTTTTCTCCTCCCTCTTCCCATGTTTATAAACGCTATCGTGACCAGTTTCCTCGGACGATCAGGGTCATACACGAAGACGATGTCAAGTGGCCGGCGATGCGATTCTCCATTCCCATGAGTGGCGGCGTTCTCAGCATCTCTATTCATCCCGGTGGTAAAAAGGTCGCAGCCGGAATGAGTAGTAACGTCGCGATCGTGGTCTCAATGACTACGGGAGAAACTCTATGCCAACTTGGATCCCACGGGGGATATGTTCGTACTGTCGCGTACAACCCCAGCGGCAAAAGGATAGCAACTGGTAAGGTTGAGACTAGTACGTGGCTCAAACTGTGCTAACCGCAAGCGAAGGTTGCGACGATGGGCGACTTAGAATATTTGAACCTGAGAATGGGGCTCTCCTCTTTGGGCCATTCGAGCTGCACTCTGACTGGATTCGAAGTCTTGCGTGGTCTCCAGACGGACAGAGGTATGCCTTAAGGGATACTGTCACTCATCGCAGCTCACGTTTCCTTCTACTTCCAGAATTGTGACCGGCTCCGACGATAGGAAAGTTAAAGTCGTGGTCGCTGAGACGGGACATGTCATATATGATACAGCCTTCCACAATGACTGGGTCCACGCGGTTGTCTATACGACGGAGTTCTTCATATCGAGTTCTAATGACAGGCAGGCCGCATTTCTGATTTATTTATTTGTACTGAACGCGATGATAGAACCGTAAGGATTTGCGATGCAACTACTGGAGCGGCGTCAGGAGAAGCGTGGTTAACGGGACAAACTAGCTACATCAGGGCCCTTGCTATATCACCGGATAATACGGTTCTGGCAGCAGGTAGCGACGACAACACCATCGTACTTTACGACATGAACAGGCGAAGTCCAATGAACCAGCCTCTCACGGGTCACACCTCAGTAAGTATATCTGAGCTCGAGGCACACAATTCTGCGGACTTAGTTATTGTACAGGCGATTAGATCTCTGACGTTCTCAAAAGATGGGCAATTGCTTGCTTCAGGTAGCGATGATTACACAGTTTGTTTATGGAACGTTCAGACAGGAAAGAAGATCTGTGACCCCCTGTCCGGCCATACGTACTTCGTGAGCTCGGTTAAGTTTTCTCCTGACATGAAACAGCTCCTTGTTGGTGAGTTTGTCACGCAAGAACGAGAAGACTATCTCTGATCGTGCCGCTTCATAGGCAGTGAGGATTACAGTATCAAGTCCTTCGACATGGATTCTCTTCCTATTTGGGGGAAGTTCTTGGGAGGTACTGGTCCATTCCGTGCTGCAGTTCCTCTCCTCGACGGAAACTCGGTACTGGCATGTGATGGTTTTGGCATATGGGGATGGAACCTCCGTGATGGGGACGTGGAAAATGTACCTTTCGAAGGCCACTCAGAGCACTTGTCGGACATCCAATCTGCGTCTATATCCAGGTCTATATCCCTCCATGAAACCCTCGTGGCCACTGCTGGAAAGGATCGGGCGGTGATGATATGGCAGGCCGATAGCGGAAAGGTCTTGTGGGGTCCACTGGAAGGACACTCTGGCGACATCTGTGCTCTCAGCTTTTCTGCTGACGGGAAGATGGTCGCCTCTGGAAGTGAAGATCAAAGGGTCTGGGTGTGGTCTTCCGAGACTGGTCAGAGAGTCTGCGGTCCTATGGAAGGCCATGCAGCAAGCGTTAATGGTGTATGTTTCAGGTGCGCGCCACACACCCATATGTTCTGAAAGCTGAGTCTAACACCATTGAACCAGCCCCGATGGAAAGCAGGTTGCTAGCGGTACTTTCTTTCCTCCATCACTTCAAAACCTCCTCCATTCATGTTTTACAGGGTCGAACGATTACACAGCCATTATCTGGTCAATCGAAAGTGGGGAAAAGGTGCTTGGCCCCCTGGAATATCACCGGGACTGGGTCAGTTAGGAGGTACTGGCCCCAAAGCCTTGTCGTTAATTAGCATTTCAGATCTATGGGTTAGCTTATTCCCCAAACGGCCTTTATCTCGCAACCGCAAGCGACGATTATTCTGTCGCCATATGGGACGTCGCGTCGGGGGAGCGGGTGTTCCACGTTCTGACAGGCCACGGCGGATATCTCAGATGCGTCAATTGGTCACCAGACTCTAAAAAAATTGTCACCGCAGCACTGGACAACCTCGTCCGTGTTTTCGACGTCGAAACCGGCACTCTCATTTGCGAACCCCTGTCAGGCCATAAATCTACCCCAACTTCCGTCGCTTTTCGTTCGTTCTCAAACGGCGATGAGCCAGAGATTCTGTCTGGTGCGTTGTCTCCTTCGGCTTTCCTCTTACAAAAATTGTTATTCTCTTATAGCCAGCTTGGACGGAACGGTTCGAGTCTGGGGACTGAGAATGAAAAGCTTCATAAAGACTCAGACGTTTAGAAACTATCACAGCGATTGGGTAAGTTTGCACCACACGTTTCTGGTGACGAGCTCAGTCCCGTCTAGATCCACGCTATTGCCATCTCCCCCGTCAATGATCGTATTGCATCTGGCAGTGACGACGGCCAAGTGATTGTGATGGACGTGGTCACCGGGGAATATAAATTCAGTTTCCAGCCTCACACCGATTGGATTCGCTGTGTGACGTATTCACCAGACGGAAAGAAGATTGCAACTTGTTCTGACGACCGTACTATTAGCATCTGGGACGCAGATAATGGCGAACGATTCTTGGGCCCTTTCGACGATCATACCAAGGCGGTTTTGTCCATCGCATTTTCCCCTGGTGGGAACTTCCTTATTTCAGGTGATGCGAGTCCGAGTCTCTGAGCACCCTTGCAAAGCCTGATCTACCTTTTCAGGGAGCGAGGATGGTACTGTCCGGTCCTGGGATCTTCATCCCTTGTTCAGCAAACTCAACAATCCGCTTTCCACGTACCGCGGTCACAAGAGCGCCGTCAATGCGGTATCGTACGCACGCGGTGGGAGCCTGATCGTCTCTGGTTCTGCAGACGCAGAGATCGCTGTCTGGGAAGGGAGCGTCAGCGACCGGCGTATACTACAATTCAGTGGACACGGTGGCCCGATTCTCTCGATCTGCGTCTTTGACGAGAAGATTTTCTCCAGCTCTGAAGACAGGACCATCAGAGTCTGGGAGCTGTCTACTGGTCACGCCCTCATATCTGTCCTTCACGGTCACACAGGACCTATCAATGCGATCGCACTTTCTCCCGACGGTCGGAGGATCGTGTCCGCCTCGGATGACGCCAGCATAAGGATATTCGACTCGGACAGTGGCGAACCGTGCACACTTCCTCTGCACCTGTCGAATCGGATTCTCTCCGTCGCAGTGTCGCACGATGGCGCGCTCGTTGCTTGTAGCGACGCGGATAGGGGCGTGCATGTATGGCGCGCTAACATGGCTCGCCGCGCCGCGTGGCCTGACAACTTCATACGCAAGGCACATGGAACGGAGTTCTGTCTTATCGATGAACAAGGTATCTTCGCTGACTTCAGTCTGTCCGACGCGTGGGTACGCGGGTCGACGGGCGATGTTATGTGTTGGATCCCGCCAATTTATCGTGCGGGCTTATGGACACCGCGGACGGTGGGCATTCTCGGGGCACTAGAGACCATGCTTGATATGAGGAATTACGTCCATGGAGAGAAGTGGGAGCAGTGTAGAGCATATGATTTCGCAGACAAGGCCTAATTGGTATCGAAAACGTATCACGTTTGTTTTGTTGGCCGCGTGTGTAGGCGACGTAACTAGTACAGTACGAGTCCTTCTCCCATTTGCTCATGTAATTGAGTACAACACAAATCATCGGTGCTCCCATAAAGTCCCCACAACAGTCACAAGAATTCAACCCGCATCGGCCCGCGAAGGAGCTTCAACCCGACCCGACTTTCTCATCTTCTCTCGGCGTCGATACCCGGGAAATTGCGGGAATGCCAGACCTTGGTTTCGATGAAGACGCACCTTTGGTACCCCAATTAGCACATAGATGCATAGGCAACCGTGCTGAGTTCACATACTTTCCTCTTTTCTCTTAAATATCAAGCTAGCTCTTCTTCAGCAACCGTGGCGCGGCCCGGGTTAGGGCTAGGCAGATGAGGTTTGAATGACGAACAGCGTCGTCGTCTTCAGCTCAGCGCCTGCACTTTGTGAACCATTATAGACTCCTTGAGGATTGCGCAAGCAAAGCATTGAAGGTACATACTTCAGAGTGTCTGAGCCGTCTGCCCGAAAAGGATGTCCAACATTGAACTTGATGATGTGACCGGTGCATTACAGTACAGTATCGTAAAACTACCAAAGATCCAGACTCCTTCCCGATTCGATGCTGCGCGTAAGAGGCTATAAATCACGTGTGCTTTCCCACACTCAACTTCCTTTTATATCACTACTTCGCGCCTCGTTACGCTACGCACCGACTGGGGACACTTGCGTCGGCGTTTCCCGGGACGTGACGCGTCGTGCTCTTTTGTCACGGTTTTCGCGTTTTTAATTGTAGACGCATGTGTCCATATAGGGAAAATGAAATAATTTTGATGATGAGTCTCGGACTGCGTGCTAAGCCTCCCTCATTCTGCCTCACACCTTCGCCTCAATCACAGCGAGTTGATGTTCTCATGTACTTGCCTGTAGTCATATTGCAGTTGAGGCCGAGAATTGTATTCATATATTACTCTTGAGGTTGTAGATAGATGTTGCAGATGGTGTAATAGAAATTATTTAATTTTTTGCCACATCTCCTCCTAGTCACCGTGGCTCAGGGTTCGATTCCGAACTCTTGCACTTTTGTGGCATCTTCAGAGACTCAGGCCTTACACATATCCGACCGCGGCAGCCACTTCAGCCCTGCGCGGAAGCATGCACGACTCCTCGGCTCTCCTTCAAACCCCCGACCTCTACACAGTTCACGGTTTTTGCCTGTGCATTCCCAAACGTGTCACACTCATACAGAGCCTTGCCGACTTACACCTGATGTGTCGCAAATGCAGCAGCTCCCTCCACAAAGTTTTATGTGGTGCAGAGGCCAGCCTGCAGACCGGACTTCTGCAGCGCACTTGAAGAACAGCCACTATGCAATTGGAGTATAAGTACAGATGTGACAACATTCCAGCCACGCGAATATCTGCGGCAGAGGACATGACAGGCTGACAGCCGTTCTAAGCAGCGGGGACCTCACAGCTTTACACAAGATAGGACATTATCCTCTCGTCCCCGACCTCAGAAAGGTGAGGGTGGCTCATAATTTTCGTTCCAGAACTTGCCGCACTGGCGTGCGGCCTTAAAGACTCAAGAACGAGGCATTCCTAACCGCGGCGGCCATATCTACGAAGTTATGCGTGGCGCAGAAGCGTGCACGACTACTTACACCCTTCTCCAACAATTTGACAGTGTTTACAATCCCAAATGCGCTGCACTTGTGCGTGGCCTTAGAAACCCACGCATAATGCGTCTTCAATTGAATTGGCTCGCGCTACGAAATTTTGCACCGCGCAAAGGCCTGCACGACCGCTTGCGGCACTTACTTTGTTGAACCTGCAGCTCACTGGGATGATTGGGGAAGGCTGCCATAGCGCAACGACTGACAGACAATAAGGCTTCAAAGTTCCAATCAGTAGTTGAGCTGGGTAAAAGAAAATGACGGCACAATTTGGAGGATTGAGGGTGAATCAAGGCGGCGAGGCAGAGTGCGCTCAGAGCGCATGCGGGCAGGTGAGGATACCCAATAAATTAATTACATTTTCCTAAAACGGACACATGCGACTACGATTAAAAAACACAAAGATCGTGACGAAAGAGCAGGATGCGTCACGTCCCGGGAAACGCCGACGCAAGTGTCCCCAGTCGGTGCGTAGTGTAACGAGACGCGAAGTACTATCCCTTACCCACTGTTCGGACACCCCCAGTGTTCGGACACCCCGAATTTCTCACTCATTTCCCGTCCAATCACTACAAAATTAGATATACACTATCTAGTACTATTTATTAACATGCTCCAAGTGTTTTTGACATCAAAATCCTGTTGTGTTGCATAGAATGAGAATTGGCTCAATTGTCACTTTTGCCACAGCGGAGTAACAGTACCTTCCAAAAATGACTGAATGTGGCGTTGATTCCCACTGAGCCCAGTCCCATTTGGGGGTGTGACAATGTGTGACTGTCCGAACACTGGGGGGTGTCCGAACGGTGGGTAAGGGATAGTAGTGATATAAAAGGAAGGAGGGGTGGGAAAGCACACGTGATTGGTAGTCTCTTACACGGAGCATCGAATCGGGAAGGAGTCTGCCAAAGATCTTGCTGCCCCCGGAACCTTGCGGGAACTTTCTTTTTTGCTTGTGGCTGATCGCGCGACCTGTAACCAAGTAACCCAACAAACCAACTCGGAGCTGGTCAGGCCATTCAAAGTTACAGTATGTCACCCACATCCAGCCCAGGGCCATTGGTACGTTTGAGCGTCTGAGCAGAATGACTACGTACTACAGCGCGGGTGATTGATAGTCGCACTACTGAGATTATCGTGCGTGCATGTTCCCACCTTTTCTGACAAAGGATTGACGGACTACTAGGGACAATTTATATACGACTGGACCCCTGATGGACACAATAAGGGTGAGTCTGCAGGATGCATTAGCTACTTTGACAGCTTCGTTGGAACAATCCACATTCTATTTTTACTTTTTCAAGTTTTCGAGACTTGCGTCACGCAATGGAGAATAATTTGCCCAAGACAATGTCCAAGATTAATTTCGAAATAGTTTACACAATAGACGAGGGAGAAACAGTAAAAGAGCGACGAACCAGAGGTTAGTCGTCAGAACAAACGAGCAAACGATCCATGGTTCCCAGTGAAACCGGTAAAAAAAAATAACTGATGTCCAGTCCACAGACACCGTATAGATAAACAGACTAGGTGGGCTTAGCGAGCAGTGATGCCAGCAAATTTATCGAAGGCGGGACACAGATTCTTCCATTGTTCTGTACAAGACCATCGTCGATAAGTTACAGGAGGGAGAAGCCGAAGAACAACTTACCAGTCGGGATGACCTGTGACGGCACGTCAGGGACATCCTCAGCAAAGACAACGGCAAAGCCACTAAATAGTGCGCTCTTCAGCATAGGAAACATGGCAACGGACGGAGAAACGACAGACGCATTCAAGTGCCAATCGATATGGCAGTGAAGGAACCACGGACCAGGATTGTCGGTGAAGAACCGGATCGTGACGTTGTCGCCAGCGTTTCCGATACTCACAACATCGCGACTGACGGGGTTATCGAAGTTATAGGTCGCATTTCCAGCGCTACGAACCACGGAGAAGGCGTGCCCATGCAAGTGAATGGGGTGCTGGCTATGTCGTCAGAATGACGGCATCCAAATGATTGTTATTCACGGATACTGACCGGCCCACCAATTGCACCACCGGGAATGGATATCTCTACGCTCTTGTTTGGTTCAAGACCATAAATGCTGCCCGCAGGGAGAAGATCGGAGGCGTTATGAGCACCGCTCAGGATTTGGAGCAACACAGGAACAGTAGGAGACTGGAAGGTAACACCATTGACTTCAAACAGAGGGGGGGTAACATTTACGTTCTATTCTCATGTGAGACCGTGTGGATCAGAAGTAGAAGGGGAAGCTCACAAGCACGACGTCCAACTGGATATTGATGTCCGCGCCTCCAGGGACTGGCTTGCCGGGCTAAGCAACTCGGTGAGAGGGAGGGCGGAAGTAATCAGAGTATCTCTTACCACGGGAGTGGGGACAAGTGGCTAGAAATAGCACGCGTCAACGAACGGTTGGTATTTACGGGAAGGAGTAACTTACGTGGAGATTAGTCTCCACAAGCGGGAGCTTGCTTGTGGGAACGCCCACGTTAGAGTCGTTTGACGGGTTTTTGTTAGGGGCTCCCTCATAACGAAGAATGGCTACATTGTTGAATTCACTGAAATTAAAAGTTCGCCCCACAGTCACAGGAAAAGCACGAATCCCTGTTCGGTTGAGGGACTACCAACGATCTGGACAGACGGGACGCTCACAATAATTGCCAATTGGTTGGTTGGCTTCGAGCTACAAGAGAGTGAGAGACTATCGGGAGAAATGGCGAAAAATATTAGCTTACAACAACAGAGTAGCGTTGGCCTGTCGGGGATCTGATCAGCACAGCGGACAAAGCGGTTTTAAAATTCACGCACCAACAAAAATCTGAAGTGAATCAACCAACAGCGGCTGGACATTTTGACCTTCCACTTCAATCACGTGGAATTGGTGACCATCGATGGAAAAGATGAAAGCTGGGTCGCAAGAGATAGAGATGAGGCGGAATCGGTAACTGATTTGGCGGAGTACTATGTCAAACACACCGTAAGGCACGAGTAGAAAAAACACACCGTAGGCCCTTTTTAACGCCCACGACAGCAAGGGGGACGTTCTGAGGACCGCCAGGGAAGCGACCTTTGCCATTGATTAGAGTGGTATTGAATGCACTAGAATGGCTGTCAGCACTGAAACTTCTGAAAAAGCCTTGAACTAACGGGAGGAGCGGAGGATTCGTTGACAAGTAGTGATACCAATCTGCGAGGGTGATGATGGTCTCATCTGAGGAGAACCAGATATCAATTTTGCGGAAGGTTGTCCTAAAACGTCATTATCTCACCGTTGTCAACATCGTACAAGTGTCTCTGAGGATCTTCTGGATCCTCAACAATAAGAGCCCCTCGCAAGCCGTCGCAGTACTGGTTCTTAAAATGACTATGATACCAAAATGTCCCCTGAAATTACGTCTCTATGAGGCCATCTGCACCCCATTGTGAGAGGAAGGGAAGGTACCGCTTGGCCTGGAACGTCAAACTTGTATAGGAAGGACTCATCCGGGACAAGAGGACACTGGGTGACAAATGATGGGCCGTCATCGTAGTTCGTATGCTTCTGGAAGAGGCCATGCCAGTGCTGCGGGAGAACATATCTGAATTACAATCTGCACAATAATTTCAAAAAAAAAAATATCTCACGATGGAGGTGGCCAAGTCTAGGGAGGTATTCACGAGTTTATCGACGACGTTAATGGAGAATTCGCCACCCTGCCAAGCTCACAGTCAGAATTAATCGAGAAGTCTCTAGTGAACACCACCTTCTTTCCCCGGATTATTGGGGCAGGAAAAACCCCATCGGCGAGGGTGGTTCTACGGCGTGGGACGGATTGGGATTAATATCACTCTTGCAGCAACCTCAATAAACTCACATGCGAGTGAACCCGTCAGGGGCGAGTTCTTTATTGACGATCGCAAGGTCAGCAATGACGGGACCGATGGAGGCAGAAACGCCTGCAGAGAGAGCAGCGAGAAGGCAAATAAAGGAGCGAATCCGCGACATCGGTCCAATACAGAGGGGAACCTGATGAGTCTGGGAACAAGGCCTATCAAGAGTGAGGCGATTTATACGATGGACTTGGAGCGCTGAGGCGACAGATTCCCACTCGACCCATCATATGCATCACAGCAGAAGATGGACGGACAAAGTGTGGTCTGTTTGTGAAATGAAGATGTCAACCATCAGGCGCCTATTATGACGTGTTGAATCTGGCAAGGGTTGTCCATTTGGGATAAATGTGATGATGATTGTGTGTGAGCAAGAAGTACCCTACCCGGACAAACGATGGAAGCCGAGCGGGGAGGTATGCAGCCGTTGATAGATGCACCTACAGCATCCTAGTAATAGATTCGATGAGCCTATGTGGGTACCACAACTGTGGTGCCACTGGCAGGATTCGCGGGCCAAACGCTGGGGAGCTTGCTGAGAAGCACCATCAAGAGTGGCAACGAGAGTGGCCTACTTTGGTAGAGAAGCCGGAGGTCACCGCGATTTTGAACGCGGGTATGGAAGCTGGAAGCTCCAAGTCCTGGGATTTGCACGACCGCCCTCAGCGAGGCGAAGCACCATGATGGGAAACGAGCGAGCTCTTGGGGGAGGCAACCCGACGCATTAGTCATTACTGTAGTTGTGCGGCAGCGCCCTTGGCAGCGCTTCCGAGTCGTCACCGATAGACTACAAGTCTATCAGATGCCCGGTGTTCGCGGAAAGGTCAAAGTACAGTATGATTTCGTCTGACTCAGCTTTGACTATCACAGGCCCAGTTCCCGATCTGACGCCACCCTCCAGACCGACAACCCTTGCCAACAACCCTTGTATTGTACTGTACATCTGGACTGATGGAGCTGATGCGCACGAAAGCGCCCATGGCGAATGAAATTCTCTCAGTCTTTCGATCAACGCTCGCTACAGTACTTGTCACATCCGCACGCCAGTTTCACGTTCTACGGGTTTAGTTCGGATTCATTTGAAACTCGAGTGCAAACTCAGAATTGTCGTTTATGTTCTACAGCAGTTTCTATAAGCGTTGTACAGTAGTTGTACGAACGGGGTTTATATTAAGTACAGCTCTGCACGTGCCATCTTTGCAAAGTTTGGGTTATGGTTATGCATAGTTACTGGAGTGCCGTCGTTGTCGCAACACCCTCCCCCATTTCCAACCCCTCATCGATGGCCCGACGCATTTCACAACGACGTAAAAGAGGTGGCCGCGATCCAGACGAGGAGGAAAGTTACGAAGAGGTCAAACGAGTCGTTAAGATTGCTCGCAATCATTACGAAGATCGCAACGTCTCCAGACCTTGCTCCAGACCGCACAGTATCAACTTAGAGCGTTCGTTTTTGCGCGCGACATGTGTCTCGAATAGATGGAAACCACAGGGAGGGCCGTGGACAGCGTTTATAAAATAAATCGATCGCCATAATCCACCAGTGGGTAGTCTTTCCTGAGGCCAGGACCCACACACGCAGCACCACTCACTTATGTGTTCGATCAGATATGACAAGCTGGAATGGTCCAGCGGCAGCAAAATGTCGCTGAACCGGTCCCTCCGGTTTACACCGAACCCTCGAAATAGGCCTGAATGCGAAAGAACGGTCAAGGCGTACGAGAAGGAAAAGCAGTGATGTACCTGTCCCATCGTAAGCTAATTTGATGTCGCTTGCTGACCGTTTGCCAGGGCCCAGAGGCATTCGAGCAAGAACGCGCAGCCCTTGCAGCCCCACACGCTCAAGTACGGCCTGAAGTAGTGAGAAGGCCCGTTGGTGTGGAGGGCGAGGATGACGAAGATGATTTCACCCATGTTGGTAAAGGTGGAAAACCCACAATTTTCCGAGCACTTCCATCCAGGCCATTCAGGCTTGCAGACAAAAGATGTGCCCCCCAATTGTGGTCTGCATGTCACCATATCGATAATTTTTTTTACTTCCGCAAAACACGGATCGTGCAGATCAAATTTGTATTCTGGACCATATCAACGACAACGTATTCTACTCACCCAGGTCTCCGAGTAATCTTTGAGCATCGACCAAGGCATCGACAGGATACGCACTCTCTGGTTGTGGACCTTACCATCTGTGCAACGACAACCTCTCACGAACTGGAACTTGCACATATATTGTCTCTGGAATAAAGGTCCAATTGATAGATCGTTGTCACTCAAAACACTCGTCACGCCATGGCTTTACGAATCAAAACCCCCGAGAAAATATATTTTGCAGTGGGGTGGGCAACAGCGACGCGTCCTGGCCATTCAAGGCAAGACAACCGGTTCTAAACCTCGGACCATTTTCCTCTAATGGGTGGGCTTTTTAGCCTCTTGTGTCTCTCGAGGTGTACGTGTGCCAGTCCCCCAGCACCCGTCAGAACTCCCCGGCGTCTGGACGCGTCGCTGCTAGCCCGAAAAGACTCCTAAACTACGAGAGTAAACAAAACAGCGCGAAACAACAATACAGAAGCTCTTTTTCCTCCCCTCGTCAGTCGTCGGCCCCACCAAGCCGGCCAGCACACAACCATGATAGATTTACCTGAGTGAAGTGTGGCCACGCGTGGCGGGGGGAGACAACTGCGAGGGCGCCGCAGACTCTCTCGGTAGGCGAGGAGAGTAAAGTAAAAAGTAAAAGTAAAACTTCAGGGATCGACCACCACCCGTTGGCCCCCGGTGACCCTGTGTGCGTGTGAGGCACAGTGTGGGGCGCGGGCGCGGGGGAGAACGATACGAATAGAAAGAACCATCCAACTACGGGAGACGAGATTCTGATGTTGGACGGGGGTGAAGCGCGGGCTTTTATACGTTGAAGGGAAGGCTGTGCAAGAGATTCAACTCGATTGGCGTTTGTAGGTCTTTTGGCTTTTGGCGGGGGGTTTCTCTCTCTCGGACACGGCGGTTGGGCTCGTGGACTGGAATTCATCTTAAGATGAAACACGCCGCGCGTGCACGTGCTAGTTTGGAAAGCGAAACCATCCAGGAGAAATGTAAAATAGCGAAGGTCCTTCCCCAACACATAGTACACAACGACCCAAAACGTCCGTGGTCGCTCTGTGCGCGGACTCGAACGGAACATTCTCTCTCCCTCTATGGCCCATCCGAAAAAGCGACTTTCACAAACGAACGGCAAACATTCATACGGATTCCATGTTGTCCAAGTTCGTTCTCTGTTGTTGCCAGGAACGAAGATTAATGAATTCTTTCACAGATTAATGAAAAAAAAAACACGGATTCCTTTTCCATTGGATTCCTGACGCTAGAAAAGTGCAAATTATTGTTCTAAATTCAAAGAACGAGCCACCGTGCGGTCAAGATATGCCGGTAGGCACCAATTTTTTTACAGCAAATGAATAAAGCACGTGCGCCCACACCAGATGGTGGGAGGGTGAGGGAGCCAACCAACCGCCTCAAGCCCCGGAAAACTCTTGAAAGCCTTCGGGAAACCAGGGTGATCCGAACTCGGAAAACGGCCGTGACTTCTAGCCTGAGGCACAGCCAGTGACCGTTGTACTGGCCGGTGCCAGTGCCAGTGGTAGGTGAACAAGGAAAGGTACATCCCGGGCCGTACATGCTCCAGCGTCTTGTCCAGCGTGTCAGTGCCGTCTGCCCAAAAAGGATTGAACTTTATGAAGTGACCCATTACCTCTGGCCTGCCCGTTACTGTAAACCGTAAGTTATACCGCACCGAGGACACTTTGCTGCGGCAACCAGTCGGACCAATTTCCATTGCGGACGTGGACTGGTCGTGGTTTGAGACAAGGTTTGCGACGTTGAGGAGGCGGAGCACGTGATCTGATCAAATCATCACAATGGATGCGGCCGTCTGTCGGTCGCGCCTTTTTTTATGGGCCCTGGCTGTGGCTGACCGCGCGACGCATCAACGCATCAACTCCCCCGCACTCGAGTCAGCTTGGAGCGGTTCAGGTTACTCAAAGTTACAGTACGACACCCACATCCATCCCAGAGTCATTGGCACGTCTGAGCATGTGAAAGTCGCACTATGTTGACATTAAGCAATACAACGGTCGACACGGCGCGGCCTCACTTGACCAGCTTGACCCCGAGATGTTTGAGACAATAAGAGTCGAGCAGGAATTCAGAATGCAATAGCTTCGTTGGACAAATCCACGTTCTGTATTCACTTGGGTGTCCATGTTGTCGGGACTTGCGTCACGCACGCAATGGAGAAAGAAAATTGTCCAAAATTAATTTCAAGCGGTAACAAGAGATGAGGGCGGAACAGTAAAAGAGCGACGAACTAGTCGTAAGAATAAATGAACAAAAGGATCGATGGTTCCAAGTGAAACCGGTAAAAAAAAAACCGTCCATTCAACAGACACGAGGTATATGAACAAACAGACTAGGTGGGATTAGCGAGCAGTAATGCCAGCAAATTTATCATAGACGGGACACAGATTCTTCCATTGTTCTGGGCAAAGATCATCGTCGATGAGCTACAGGAGGGAGAAAGCCGGAGAACAACTTACCAGTCGGGATGACCTGTTTCGGCACGTCAGGGACATCCTCAGCAAAGACAACAGCAAAGCCACTAAATAGTGCTTCAGTATAGGAATCATGACTCAGGACGGAGAGACGACAAACGCATTCAAGTGCCAATCAATGTGGCAGTGAAGGAACCACGGACCAGGATTGTCGGTGAAGAACCGGATCGTGACGTTGTCGCCAGCGACGCCGATACTCACAACATCGCGACTGACGGGGTTATCGAAGTTGTAGGTCGCATTTCCAGCGCTACGAACCACGGAGAAGGCGTGCCCATGCAAGTGAATGGGGTGCTGGCTATGTCGTCAGAATGACCGCATCCCAATTATTATTGTTCACGGATACTGACCGGCCCACCAATTGCACCACCTGGAATGGATATTTCTACGCTCTTGTTTGGATCGAGACCATAAATGCTGCCCGCAGGGAGAAGATCGGAGGCGGCATGAGCACCGCTCAGGATTTGGAGCAACACAGGAACAGTGGGAGGCACAAAAGAAACACCATTGACTTCGAACACGGCGGGGGTAACCGCTACGTCCTAATCTCATGTGAGACCATGTGGGTCAGAAGTAGAAGGGGAAGCTCACAAGCACAACGTCCAACTGGATATTGATGTCTGCGCCTCCAGGGACTGGCTTGCCAGGCTAAGCTTCTCGGTGAGAAGAAGGGAGGAAGTAGTTAGAGTAGATCTTACCACGGGGGTGGGGACAAGTGGCTAGAAATAGCACGCGTCAACGAACGGTTGATATTTACGGGAAGGTGTAACTTACGTGGAGATTAGTCTCCACGAGCGGGAGCTGGCTTACGGGAACGCCCACGTTAGAGTCGTTTGACGGGTTTTCGTTAGGGGCTCCTTCATAACGAAGAATGGCTACATTGTTGAATTCACTGAAATTCCGACCCGCATTTAAAGGTAGAGCACGAATCCCTGTTTGGTTGAGCCGGACTACCAACGATCAGGACAGACGGGACGCTCACAATAATTGCCAATTGGTTGGTTGGCTTCGAGCTACAAGCGAGGGTGAGGGTCCCTCCGGAGAAATGACCAAAAAGATTAGCTTACAACAACAGAGTAGCGTTGGCCTGTCAGGGATCTAATCAGCACAGCGGAAAGTGTGGTTTTGAAATTCACGCACCAACAAAAATCTGAAGTGAATCAACCAACAGCGGTTGGACGTTTTGACCTTCCACTTCGATCACGTGGAATTGGTGGCTATCGATGGAAAAGGTGAAAGCTGGGTCGCAAGAGATAGAGACGAGGCGGAGTCGGTAACTGATGTGAGGGAGTATGTCTAGCCTACTGCAAGGCATGAGTAGAAAAAACGCCTACCGTAGTTTCTTTTGAACGCCCACGACAGCAAGGGGGACGTTCTGAGGACCGCCAGGGAAGCGACCTTTGCCGTTGATTAGAGTGGTATTGAATGCACTAGAATGACTGTCAGCACTGAAACTTCTGAAAAAGCCTTGAACTTACGGAACGGGCGGGGCATTCGTCGACAGGTAGTGGTACCAATCCGCGAGGGTGATGATGGTGTTATCTGGGGAGAATCAGATCCCAACTGTGCGGATGGTCGTCCTAAAAATCTCACCGTCATCAACATCGTACAAGTGTCTCTGAGGATCTTTTGGATCCTCAATAATAAGAGCCCCTCGCAAGCCGTCGCAATATTGGTTCTTAAAATGACTATGATACCAATATGTCCCCTGAAATCACGTCTCTATGAGGCCATCTGCACCCCATTGTGAGAGGAAGGGAAAGTACCGCTTGGCCTGGAACGTTAAACTTGTATAGGAAGGACTCATTCGGTACAAGAGGACACTGGGTGACAAATGATGGGCCGTCATCGTAGTTCGTATGCTTCTGGAAGAGGCCATGCCAGTGCTGTGGGGGAACATGTCGGAATTACAAACTGCACAATAATTTAAATAAATCTCACGATGGAGGTGGCCAAGTCTAGGGAGGTATTCACGAGTTTATCGACGACGTTGATGGACAATTCGCCACCCTGCCAAGCTCGCGGTCAGAATCAATCAACCAATCTCTCGTGAGCACCACCTTCACTCCCCGAATTACTGGGGCAGGAAAAGTACCATCGGCGAGAGTGGTTCTACAGCGTGGGAGAGATTAAGGTTAATATCACTCTGGCAGCAACCTCAATAAACTCACATGCGAGTGAACCCGTCAGGGCTGAGCTCTTTATTGACGATCGCAAGCTCAGGAATAATGGGACCGATGGAGGCAGAAACGCCTGCAGAGAGAGCAGCGAGAAGGCAAATAAAGGAGCGAATCCGCGACATCGGTCCAATACAGAGGGGAACCTGAGTCTGGCTGGAATCAAGGCCTACCAAGAGTGAGGCAATTTATACAATCGCCTTGGAGCGCTGAGGCGACAGATGCCCACTCGACCCATCGCAGCCGAAGACGCGTATAAGGTGTAGTCCGTTTATGAAACGAAGAGGTCAACCATCAGGTGCCTATTATGACGTGTTGAATCTGACATGGGACGAGCCGTCCATTTGGGAAATGTGATGGTGGTTGTATGTGAAAAGAAGTACCCGGACATACGATGGAAACCGAGCGGGGAGGTCCGCAGCCGTTACAGTAACGGACGCGCCAACAGCATCCTAGCAAAGGGTTCGACAGCCTGGGTTGGTGCCACTACTGTGGTCCCAGGATCCGCGATAAACGCTGGGGACCTTGCTGGGAAGCACCAACAAGAGTTGGCTATTTTGGTAGAGAAGCCGGAGCTCCCCGCGTTTTTGAACGCGAGCATGGGAGCTGGGTTTGTACGACCGCAGGCACCATGGGAAAGGAAAGTGGACGCGGGCCGGACGCATTAGTCATTACCGTTGCAACTTTAATTTTATTTGAAAAGCGACAAGAAAGGCGATGTGAAGGTAGTAAAGTGTATCTAAGTTTTTACAAAGATACCTAGCAATCCAACTTTAATGCCTCACTTACACAGGTATCAACCGGGTGATTTGACACGGCGTTGACAAATTTGCCTACGCCCGCGGCAGTCCTGATGCTTGTCCTGATGAGATGGCCAGTCGCAAGGCCAGTCCAAACACTGTTCCCTCCAACCTCTCCAACCCATGTCTGGACTGATGGAGCTGATGCGTACGAAAGCGCCTATGTGGCCCATGAAAATTTCCCAGTGTTTCGATCTATGCTTAGCCCTCAGAACTTATCAGTTGGTTCATTTCAGCAAGAATAAAACCCGAGTGCAAACTCAGAATCGTCGTTCGTGTTCTAATACCATTCTCATTTTTACCATACTGTAACCACGAACCTCGTCAATTGACGCGCCCAACTGCCGTCACGAAACTGGCGAACTTGTGAACGTTCTGTATACCCCCGATGGGGTAGGGTTGGGGTGCGCTCCCTAAGAGCCACGTCGCTATTCCCATCGCTTAATTGACGACGTCGGCCAGCGTGAGAACGTAGCGACGCGAAAACAACTCATGTACTGTAAGTGTGACTGAGGTGGGGTAGGAAGGAATACATTATTTGTGTGCCGTTAATTGACGAGATGGGAGTAACTCCCTGGGTGGCGTATGTTGGCTTCCATGCGCCAACCAATGACACGGCGTGGAGATCGCAGGGATCGCAGGGATGTCAAACCAGACCCCCACTTTTGATTAGACACACCTCTTGAGGGTAGCATGGGCGTCGGGCCAGGTGTCTATGAGTCAGCACCGGAAGTTCCTAATAATTACGCAACGGGGCCTGAGTGGGTGCCCTGTGATCCTCATGGGCACCTTCTCGTTGAGAGAGCATGACAGAACAAGCGGCAAGGGGAGTCCGACAGGACTGGGTGATGCGTGACGTGTGACGTTGCTAAATTTGGTCACACTAATGTAGAGGTCAGATCTGTCAGACGTCCGCGTCATCCATTCCGAGTCGCCGAGGTCTATCGTCTTGGATCTGGCCGTAATGCATACGATATCACCCGTGGCCAGCGCAGGCAGTCACATAGACCTTTGTTTACCTATGTTGATGTAAGTGACTCCCATGCTCATAGGAAAAGGCCCCTGAGTTGCCGGATGGATTGGTCGCCGGAATTGCCATCCATACAGAATTTATAATCTATACAGTAAGTACCCCATTGCGCTGTAACAAGGAATGTGTCTCTCGATGGATTGGTCGCCGGAATTGCCATCCATACAGAATTTATAATCTATACAGTAAGTACCCCATTGCGCTGTAACAAGGAATGTGTCTCTCGGTGCCGGTACCGCTGAGAACGGTGCCTATGTCCGCATAAGAGGAGATGAAAATGATGGAATTGATGGAATCACCAAGGGAATCACACTCAAGATCATACTGTACTTCGGCCATATAGGGATTGTCATCCTGCACGTGGATCCCATGCCCGCCTTCTGCAACACCATTCCTAATTCCGTTGGAAACACTATGGACGCTCCGCGCGCCCATACGACCCTGACAGCGCTCAAGACCTAGCCGCTCTGGCGCTGGTGTAACAGTGGTGTTGCACATGGCTCGGAAGGTTGGAGTGATGGAGAGAACCGCCGAGCGCGATCATGAGTATATGTAACAGGACAGCGCTCATTGGTAGTATTATGTCATTGTTGCACGCCTCAGAAGGCACGCCAGGAGTCCAAGGGTCCTTATCAGTTTTGTTTGAGCCACAGCCTGAGTACAGTATGGTACTGTAAGCACTTTACTTGACTGTGCCCGATGTAGCTGCGTTCGGTCAGTCTCGGACGACCATTCATGGATGGTCTCAACGGTGAGGCGAGTAACTGGCGCTTGCTATTAGGCGCTTCCGCAACATCGTCAATACGACGACCCTTGCGACGGCCCGCTCCTTTTGTGCCCACTCCAACAAATTGAGACTAACGAAACCTTACAGTAACAAGGGGGATGTTTTCATTCAATTGTTACTGTACAGTACTGTATGCTCAATTATATTACAAACAAGATCATCAGTGCATGGCATCACACCAAAACCTGCCCCCTCGAACTCCATGGCCGTGCGCTATATTTTCCTTGGTAATTTCCCACTTGTTCTTTTTTTTAAGCTTTTTAAGCTTGTTTTTTTGTTTGATTTTTTTGTCATAAACTGAAATTGTGACGTTTGATCTTGGTTTTGATGGTCCAAAAGGGCCGTCCCTCACTACACTAACTCCCATCCTGCTTGGTTGATGTTTGCCATTCCCACACCCTTTTAGCTGCCAGGTGTCGTAGTACTGGCGCCGTCTGGTGGGTTAATTGTTAAGTTCAAAAGTAATTATTGAGAAATCGATTACCTTGTAATTTAAGTCGTAAAATACCAACTCTTTCAAACTCAGCCAATCCCGAGGTCCTTTGGATTCGGCTGTAAGTCCAACGTCTTTCGAATAATTGCCGTGGGAAGTCGTGGCGTCATCGGCACTGTACCTGTTGTACTTTCGCGTACTGTGATATTCTGTGCTGCACCCACCAATTCCTCGTAATTGCAGTACCAGATTAGCATTAGCTCGATGATGTGACTGCTGTTCAACGTTTCAGATTCTTCCCATCAAGCGATTGCGGATTCGTCGGTCTCTGTAGTGACTGTCTGGTGTCGGGATTCAGGAAACCTAAAGGCTTGGGCGCCACTGGCCGCCGGATGTGAAAATGCTATATTGATCAATGTTGCTGGCTCTGCCAGGCCCCGCACTGTGACCACCGTCGATGAATGAGGACGTATTTGCTGGATGCCGCCGCACGATGTCACGGCTGCCGTCAAATGTGCCTCTCCCCCTTCATCACCCTTAGAAGTGGGTGGTTGAGAGTTCGAGCTCCCACGGCAACGG
>QFDV01003998.1:0-30624 GCA_003315845.1 Lactarius trivialis
GTTCACACATATGAGCTCCGTTCTCGTTCAGGTTTGGTTCTGGGGGCCCTGAACTGCACTGAACGGAACTTCGGCAACACTATCCGCACTGAGCGGTTGACAAAGAGGACGAGGATCATCGTGCCGAGAATTACGCCGTGGGCTCCCTAAAATATTCTCTCTGGGGTGTAGCGTCACAGAGGCTAGGATAATGTTGAGATGTGTGCTGACACCGGTTTGGATATTGTGTGGAGCCAAACGGGGAGCTTAGCCGTTCGTCCTTGCGAGTCGAGCTCAGTTTCATCCTTGGTTTCATCATCGTGGGTTGCCATTATCCAAGGAATGACGGAAGAGACACGCACCGTGACCGTCTTCGCAGCACGCGCAAACATATAGCGGGGAGACACCGACACGCGGTGTGCAGCGGACCTCGTTGCGCGTGCAGTATTACAGTACAATACTTCGGGCTGGTATGCATACAGACAGACGCTCGGGTCCGGCTGGCCAGGCCGGCTACCGCCGGAGCAACGGACATTGAGTTGGCCAAGTCGTCTCTTGGACAACCGAGACTTTGCAGCAAATGTCGTCCACCACTGCCTCACAAGAAGAGCTCAAGGCCCACAAGGTTCCACTTGCTTGGCGGGATCAGTGCTCTGCGTACGTGTTATTTCCTATGCGCGCGTCCGGGGACCCCATCTCTCAACCAATCTGTTTCCACGTCACAAAATACCTCTGTACAGTCTGCTGCTGCCGCTGAATGTCTGCCGCAAAGATAATTATTACTTGCCATGGGAATGCGAGAATGAGAGGCACGCCTATGAGAAGTGCGTATTCGTTCCGTTTTTGTTGACGCTGTGGCTCACAAAACAATTGCTTCATGGCAGGTGTCAATATGACGAGTACGTCTCCTTACTCTTCTTGCATATAGGGACATACATCTGAGTGTGTTCACCTCACAGTTATATGCGCAGAATGAAAGCACTCTCCAAGCAAAAACTCCGGGAGAGGGAGGCTGCAGCGGACTCATAATAGACGGGCACTATGTTTTGTTTTCGTATCTCAATGCAATTCGTGATATGTTATGAGTGGTGGTGGTAGATGATGACGATGATGATGATAGTGAAAGATAATATAGCGTGAGTGCCCGTAGTCGTCGCCGTCAAGCTAGGCGGCCTTTTTGTGCTTTCCACTCCCCTATCTCCCGTTTCACCCTCTCGACGACGTCTGCCTCGGTGGTAGATTTACCAAAGGCGTCAACGAAATTTCCGTCTGGATCCATGAAATAAAAGAATATGGAGTGGTCGACGAGGTAGTCGTCGCCTGGCTTGGTTCCTGGTGGTGTCGAGAAGTACACCCGGTACGCCTTGCAAGTAGCCTTGGTCGTTGCGTAGTCACCAGCGAGCCCAATGAGACGTGGGTGGAAGTCGGACACGTAACGAGCCATCTGTGGAAGCGTGTCTCGTGCGGGGTCGACCGAGATGAATACCGGCTGAACAATTGGACCAAACGTCTTGTCTGCGGAAGGGAGGGGTCGGACCTAGGAACGAAGCGCAAGAGGGACAAAGTTACGCACCGAGCTCGGTCACAGCTGCGCTCATCTTGTCCAACTCTTCTGGACATATGTCCGGGCAGTTTGTGAATCCAAAGTAGATGAGACTCCACTTCCCGAGTAGGTCTTTGTCGGAGAACTGTTTGCCGTCGTGCGTTGTCATTTCGAACGGGCCACCGACGTGTGCGCGTCCGACGGAGCGGGAGTCCATTTCCTTTTCTGTGTTCCAGAGTTGATTGAGGATACGCCGAAGACCGCAGACTCGAACTCACGCTTTTGCTCTTGCAACCTTTGCTTTTCCCATCTGAAGTAGAAGAAGAGCCCTGTGCCAGCGAAAACGAAAAGTGCTGCCGCTTTGGGAGTAAAGACCTGCGTTTGAGATGGTCACATCAATGAACTTAAGACGAAACACGCATGTGACGTACCCCGACAGCGGACTTATCCTTCGTACTATCGGAATAATTGGTCGAGTACGGCCTTTGTCTAGCGATAGAGATGGTAGTACATCTGTGCGTATTCGAGTGTTTTATGTGGTGTAAAGCGCGAGATGCTCTGGTTGAGCTGGTTGCACGAAGGACAGTGTTCATTGGGAAATTGAGTTGCCTGTTTCGGCCATTGAGGAAGTCGGGGGGAATTCGGGTCTTCCACGCCACTCCAAAGAGGGGCCACCCTTCCATTTCGATACATGACTTCATTCCATTCGACACAGCAGACCCACCCCTGTCGCTCTCCTCGAGTTCTATAAGAATCCTCCATGTGCTGCTTTCTTGGACCACCAACAACTATATGCTTAACCCACGACTTCAATCTCGCATTCAGTCCCTAGTTCACTCCTCGAAGGCGCGGTCGATGGAGGTATGTCCAGAGTTCGTAATCGGGCCAAACTCTAATCACCTGTCCAGTGTTCCACAGCCACCCCCTGCCTCGACGACTATGACGTCCTACGTAGACTGGGTGTGGGAGCAACTGCGACCGTTTACCTCGTTCGGGAGAAGCATACATCTCATCTCTATGCTCTCAAGGCTGTCCACAAGTACACTCACACTGGACGAAAAGTCTCGTGCAGCATGGTAATGAACGAGCAATCCGCCCTCAAGGAGCTCATCGGAAACGGAAACGACTTTGTCCTTCCGCTGCATGCGTGCTTCCACGACACAGAGAACTTCTATCTTGTAACAGTGAGTGTGCAGGTCTTGCTCCTATATTACCTTGCTCATGGGATCAACAGGAGTACCTTCCTGGAGGTGATTTACAAGACTTGCAGGAACTCAAAAAAGGCCTTGGCGTTGAAGCGATTCGGTTCTACATGGCAGAACTCGTACGTCTCTCGTTTTCTGTAGTTGGTCTTCCTCTGAATTTGTTACATAGCTCCTTGCCATCGAGCACGTCCACGCACACCACATCATACACCGAGATCTTAAACCCGAGAACATTTTTATCGATGCAGACGGCCACGTTGTTCTCGGTGATTTCGGAATTGCATGTCAATTTGCGAGCGACGTCTCTCCCGATGCGTGCTTCGCGCACGAATGTGTTGGCACACCAGCTTTCTCTTCCCCAGAGGTCCTTCTTGAAAGGGGTTACAGTTTCGAAGCGGATCTTTGGTCGTTCGGTGTGACCCTCTACGAGATGCTGAGCGGCAGTGTGAGTGGCTCTGTCACTTTTCTTTATTCATTTGCTTAATCAAATATACAGGAGGCATTCAAAGCCAATACTCTCCCAGAACATGACCCCAAGTGGATCAGTCATTTGGCCCAGCATGTCGAACACGATGAACCAGTCATGGTCGAAGGGCCATGTATGACCGGTGATGCGGTCGACCTTGTGAGAAAGGTAGATCTTCTACTCCATCAGCGAAGACAAGTTTTAACCTTATGGAATCCCCTAGCTTCTACGAAAAAGCCCAGATGCTCGTCTGTCTGACATAACAAAGATCAAGCAACACGCCTTCTTTGATACCATGTACGCTCTTCTGAGTCGTATGTTTGCAGCTTACTAACGCAATTCTCAGTGATTGGAACAGCGCTGCATCACGATCGCTTACCCCTCCTTGGGTGCCACATCTTGTTTCAACGCGTGTCGCTGGTGTTCATTTCGAGGAACCTGACGTGTACGCCGGAGAGTTGTACGACGACGTCGAAGATCCACATCCCAGTTTCACGTTCCGCATACCCGCCAGTTCAGTCTCTGCCACAAGTAAACATCGCCAACAGATCCTTGGTGTTGTTCTCGGCGGCTGTGCACCACTTAGTATCTCGTGGGATGAAGGATCGAGACGTGGAGAGATCATTTCCGAGCGTCAAGCTGGTCTGAAATCACTCTCTCGATGGGCGAGAAAAGCGTTGTATCTGCGGTCGGCATAAGTGTACATAGTTGTCCTTTATTTATTCCCTATTTATATATCCGCGCTTGAGGTGTCCTGATTTGGTTAATCGTGGTTGCCGCGCAACAAACTCTCTAATAACCACTCCACCCAAGATTAGGATGCTTCCGCTCCACACTAGTTCACACTATACATACTACTTAACAACTAATCCCAACTCGAATGGCCGTAACCCCTACACGAATCCGTAGGGACGATGTCTATAATGACCTCAAGACCGCTTTGGATATGCTGGCTATCGTGTCCAAGTTAGCGCCAATACCACAATTCGACGGCCTCACCTCTGCTGTGAAGAGCATCATGGACATTGTAGAGGTTAGACGATATCTAGCGATGTTGTGAACCCGTCTAATTTATGAATCAGGGTGCCAAGCACAACAAGCAAGCTTGCTACGACGTCGGTGTCAAAATCAGTAAACTCATTGATATTGTCCACACTGAACTCAAGGCTCACGACGACGTCGACTCGGACAAAGGCACTAAGAGACGCGTGGAAGAACTGGAAAGGTAATCCGTCGCGATTGGTACAATGTCACTTATACTGACGGGATCGACAGCTCACTCTCAGACATTTCCCGTGGTCTTTCCGATCTGGCACAAGAGAATGCCTTCCGGCGGGCCATCAACCGTGTCGCAGACGCAGATCTCATCCAGGAGTTGAACAAACAGGTCGACGAATGCTTCCGCAAGTTTATGGTATGTCTACAGTACACCGTTCCGTGTCTAGTTTTACACAATTCGCTTTTAGCTCGGGACTCAGCTTTCCACTGCAATAGACATCAAACATCTTCGTGAGTCACTCCTGATCCCCTAAGACGCGCATTCCGGCTGAGAAAGCGTGCTCGAAGGCGACGAGACTATCCGCATGCGGCTCACAGATGGACTGAACACTGGAGGATGGCGCTTCGACCGTCGATGCCTCCCCGGTACCCGAACGCAGTACATCGACCGCATCTGGGAATGGATCCGCAATCCCGACGGGCCCTCACTGTGCTGGCTCAACGGCATCGCAGGTTCCGGGAAGAGCGCCATCAGCCACGAGCTCGCAGCGACGCTGCACGCCAAACGACGACCATACGGCTGTTTCTTCTTCAAGCACGACGACGCGGCGCTGGCGCTGTCCGCGGTACGCCTGCTCGCGTATGGCCTCTCGTTCGTGTCCGGTCTGCGCGAGCTCGTCATCCAGGCGCTAGAGCAGTCCGACGACACGCGCGTGCACCCGACGATGGAGGAGCAGTTCATGGCCCTCATCGTCACACCGCTGCAGGAATTCGCGGCGATATGTCCAGAGACGACCGTCGTGCTCGTCATCGACGGTGTGGACGAGTGCCCCGCCGATACCCGCCCCGCCTTCCTCGCCGCCCTGCGCGGCGGCATCTTGCACCTGCCCGCAAGCGTCAAAGTCTTCCTCGCCAGCCGCCCGCGGGGCGACGTGCGCGGCGTCGTAGAGGCACTCGCGCCTCTCGAGATCCATCTCGCCGTGGGCGCCGGCCGTGACGACGGCGACATCGAGCTGTTTCTGCAGCGCGAGTTGCTCCGGATCTCCGAGGCGGGCGGACTGTCGCGGACCTGGCCCCAATCTGAGATCGAACGGGACGCTGGTGCGCTCTCCGCCAAGGCGTGCGGGCTGTTCCAGTGGGCGAAGGTCGCGATTGCGCTTCTCGGCGATCAGACCCGGCCGCCGCGAGAGACGATCGCGCGCATTCTGGGCGGGGGGGGAGAGGTCAACCTGGACGCGCTGTATGCGGAGGCGTTGAGCATTGCGGTTCCAGCGGTGGCGCAGGAGGACAAGGACCTCCGCCCGCTATACCGCCAGGTCGTCGGCGCGGTCGTGGCGGCCCAGGAACCGCTCACGATCTCCGCGATCTGCACGCTTCTCAACGCAAGCGGCGTCAATTGCGATGCCGGCACGGTCCGCGCGCTTCTCGAGAAGCTCGGCAGTGTCTTCGTGCTTCGTCGCGTACGCGGCGGAGCTGTAGTCGTGCGCATCGGGCACACATCCTTCTCCGAATACGTCACCTCGCCGCTGCGCTGTCTGCCGGCATGGTATATCGATCTTCAGCGGGCATCGGCCCAGTTAGGCTCGTGCTGTTTTGCCCTGATGGCGAAAAGCCTGAAGAGGGATATGTGCGGAATGCAAGGCCCCTTCGTGGCGAATAAGGACGTGTCGGCTGAGACCATCTGGCGGAACATCACTGCCGGACTGCGATACGCTTGTGGCCATGCCTTTGCGCACATATCCGAGGACAAGGGAAACTGGCGTTTGCTAGAGACGTTTCTGATGGAGAAACTGCTAGAATGGCTGGAAGCAATGAGTCTGTTAGGGCTTCTGGACACCGCCGTGGAGCTACTACGATACGCCCTCGCGGTGTTTGAGCAGGTACGAACGCAACTCATTCGTGTCTAGCTGTTCGCTCACCGGTGTCATAGGAAAAGTCGCACACCTCTTGCGTCGATATCTTGCAAGATGCCATACGGTTCATCTGCCGATTCGGGGGCGTCATCAACAAGAGCGCCATGAACATTTATTTTTCGGCGCTCCCGTTTGCGCCGCAGGACACGACGCTGTACCGCGTGTACGCGGCTCGATACAGGGACATCCCCCGCGTCACTCTTGGCTACCTCGAGTCGTGGCCCGAGGAACTGTGCACGGTCCGTAATTTAGGCGGCGATGAAAACTCTCCCCGACTTCTTGCCTTTTCGGCAGACACATCCCGCCTTGCCCTTGCCACCTCCACGCACCTCGTCACTGCATCACCGCTCACCGGCATTCAGCTCGGCGGGAAGTATCGAATCGGGAGCCCCGACGCCGAACTCCCCATCGCGCTGGCGTGCCGACCGGCATACTTGGCTTCCATCACGTCCGGTCTCTTGCTCAGAACTGTCGATGCGCGCTCGCTGAAGGAGGTCCAACTGTCATTGCCGCCTACCACTTCTTCGTCCGGCACGCTTAGTCCAGAGGTCTCGTGCGCCGCCTTCAACCAGAGTGTCAATACGCTGTTTGTGGGGTTCCGCGATGGGCGCGTTCACGTATGGAGGTTGCGCCGTTACTCCTGGGAGCCGGACAAGGACAGTCACCCCCAATCCCACTCGTCTGCCGTGCACTGCGTGGCTGCCAGTTCGGAGCTGTTCGCGTCTGCCTCGCAAAAGGAGCTGAAGATCGGCCCATTCGCCGACTTGAAGGCGGCTGACGTTGCGAGAGAGACGCTGACACTGACGCCGAGGTGCCTGGCGGAGGCACACGACGCCGCGGACGGCGATTGGAGCGTCCGTATATCGTTCTCCGCCACGTCGGCGGCGGCGTGGGCATGCGTGATTTCATTGCACCAGAGCTCTCCCGCGAGCCACAGTGTCCATGTCTTTACATCAGACGATCAAAGCAGCGGGAAGGTGTTCGCCTCCACCTCGTCGTCGTACCCGGTCTACTCTCTTTCCCATGACGCGTCGGTATTGACGGTCATTTGTGATGACTTGCTACTCCGATGGAGTACTGCGCAGCGGAGTCTGTTGGAAAAACGTACCCTGATTGGCGTGGACAGGACGAGACCCGACCGCTTCCCCTTGATCTCTCCCAGCGGTAACCTGCTTGCACTCTGTGATGAAGAGGTTGTCCACATCAGGGATTTGATCCAGCCGCCCTCTAGGCGCCCCGATAAAACCGGCATCAAAGCCGCGGCCGTGATAGTGGCCGAGGAGTGCTTTATCGTGAGGGCAGGGAAGGAACATTGGTTAGCCCGAGTGCATGATAACGGCATTTCGGAGGACGTAGTGCAGCTCGGAGAGCACGAAATCGAACGCCTCGCCGTATCAGCCGACGGGAGCAAGCTGGCGTCACTGAGTTTCTATCAAGGGAAAACGCGGCACGGCTTCCTGGAAATCGCAGACTTGAAGTCGAAGAAACGGGCGACGACGATAACGTGGCCCATGGCGCTGCACGATAGCTTCACCGATTGGGACGTCTGCCATATGGAGTTTTCCGCGACGAAGAAACACGTCGCGGTCGTCTTCTTCCTCCACGCCATCGAGGCGTCGTACATCTGCGCGTGCGACCTCGAAACCGGTGCGCTGCGATGGAAGCAGCTGCCCGGGAAGCTGCGACCGTTAGCCGCGCGCTCGCTGTGGGGCGAAGAACTGATCGTGGTCAGGCCACGAGACCTGTGGAAGGTCGACCTGGAAACGATGGCGAGCAGCAGCCGACACGAGCTCTACAACCGCGATGCGTACCGGATGGGCACTTGCTATGCCAGGTTCACTGATCCGACAGATGGAAGCCCGTTTCTGGAGATGGCCAGCAGGCTGTGGAACAAACCGCCCTGGTACACGGTGTGGAAGCCGGAAACCGTTACGCGTCAGGAGGAAGCGGCAGCAACGCAGATCAAACGCACGGCGGCGTATCTGGAAGTTCATGATAAGAATGCGTTTGGGTATTGGGTACTGAATAATATGGGCCAGCGGATCTGCTGCATTCCCGAGGAGCACTGCTCCGGATGGAGCAGGAAGACGCTAAGCAGCATCGGCCGCAATCGGTTCGTTATTGTGAACGAAGACACCGAGGCGATAGTTGTAATCAATTTTAAGCCGCTAATGGAATAATAAGTGTAGGCTACGGAGATTCATGAGGATTACGATTGCTATTGAAACTTCTACGTAGTGGTCTCGATGGGGCTCGGCTCATGCTTTGTAATCAACCCCGTGGCGCCATTCCGCGGAAAAGCGCTACAATGACTTTTGACTGGACCGAGTCGGAAACGCCAGCGCGTCTGAAACATGAAGCGAGCTTCGTTCACGGGCCTTAATCGATCCGTGTATGGTTTAATTAATCGACGGCGACCCCGCTACGACGGTTTCGGGGACTGACCACGGATCAAATCTCTTGAAATGCTGCATCAAATCCATATCCATATTTCTACCTAGACCCGACCCCATGTACAACCCATCAATCTCTTCGCTTCACCCCCGTCCTCTTCTCAGCCCTCCTCTATGATACTCGACGACTTCACTTTGATCCGATTCTTGGGCGGTGGAACGTCTGGGACGGTCCATCTCGTCAGAGAGAAGACCAGCGGTCTCCTGTATGCTCTCAAGTCCATGCCAAAGTTTGACGAGCGGAACGTCCAACGCGTTTTCGGAGAACGAGACTCCCTGCTTTTGTTCCAGGGCGAAGATCGTGTCATGCAGTTCTACGCTTCCTTCCACGATAACGAGAACTTCTACATCGTAACTGTGAGCTTCTTTTTTTGTAAAAAAAAAAAAAAAAGTCACTTCTTAACGGTGGGATAGGAATACCTCCCTGCGGGAGATCTGTTTAACCTTATCCATATGAGTGGCAATTTCTCCCGCGACGATGCCAAGCAATATGCCGCGGAGCTCGTACGTCCCTCTCTCACCAGTTCTGTTCGCCTACCTCTAATAATAGTACACCAGCTTCTCGCTATTGAAACCATCCACCAACGGGGCGTCATTCATCGAGACCTCAAACCGGAAAATATCATGATCGCTATGGACGGCCATCTCGTTCTCGGTGACTTTGGCCTCGCCTGGCGACTGGAGGAACGTGGCGAGTTCCCCATGTCTTGCGTCGGAACACCCGAATACTCTGCACCGGAGGTATTGCAAGAGAAACCGTACGGCATGGAGGTGGACCTCTGGTCCTTTGGAGTAATACTGTACGAGATGTTGGGCCATCGGGTAAGCAACTACTCCTGGCGCAACTCGGCTGCGCACCTTAGTCTCAAGATGCCCCAATAGTTACCCTTTGACGTGTTTCTGAACGTTCCGAGGAAAGACAGACGATGGATGGAATGCCTGATCGAACGTGTCGTCTTTGATGACCTCAGTTTTAGGAGCTCCAACTTCTCATACGACGCGAGGGATCTGCTACAAAAAGTAGGCGCCCAAATTTCATCAGCCGGCGAGCCTCTCTGACCAAAGTCAACCACTACACGCAGCTCTTAGCCAAGCATCGCCCTGACCGTCTTACGTCTATTCGCGAGATCAAGAAGCATCGATACTTCTCCACAATGTGCGTGGTTTTGACCCTCCACTCCCTCTTACAATAATCTGACGGTGGCGTCGTTAGAAACTGGAACAGCCTCGCTGCGCTATCCTGTTCTGCACCTTGGAAACCCCACTTTGTGCCCACCGAACCCGAATCAAACCCCGTACCAGCGCCGATGACCCGCCCACCACCGCACAGCAGCCCATACAGCAGTCCCGAAGAGGATCCATACCCAGACTTTTCCGCTCACAGTGTTTCTCCGTGTTTGACAGCCGAATCCTGCTGCGTCGACACGTCGCTCGCCGTCGCTTGGGAGAAGTCCAGGGTGTGCGAAACCTGTGTCAGGCGGTGCAGGCTCGGTCATCATCACGGATCGAAAATGGACGAGAGGTCGAAGCTCGGGCGAGGCTGGATGAGGCACGTATTTCATAACAAGGATCACGCTTGAAATTCATCTCAGTTGGGGGTATTTATTCATTTAACATTATTTCGGTCCAATCCACTTTACTGTACTTTAGTTAACAACCCAAAAGCGAGATACGAATCAATCAATATACCGCATGTTCCTGCGCCGCGGTGACGCGGACGACAGGCTCCATCAGATGTGGCAACCGGGCTCCAGCATGCCTTCGAACGTGTCTGGCTTGGCTCGGACACGAATCACCCTTGTCTGCGATGGTCTCAGTTCCAGATGAACTCTTCCTCTTCCTCTCTAAGCCTGGGCGTGGCTTCCATTTTTTTCCCTGGAAAAGTCGGGTAGCGTGTGGAACCCTTGGGTTTGCAGCTCCCTCAGCGCCCTTTTTTGTCTGCGTATGGTCTTCTCAGACTTCCTGGTGTAATGCGATGGGCGTGCTCTGGATCCTTCGGCTTCTGCTGTACGCCTTTGCGCAGTTGGGAGGGTCGTACTTAAGTCCGTCAACTCGGTAATATCGGGACTCGCACTTGCATTGTCCCCACCCACAAGGCCTGCCCCAGAAGAATCTCCAGATTCTGTTGTGAGGGGTGCTTGGAGTGCTGTTGTAGTATCTAGAGCAGCCGTCACGGTCTGTCAATCGGTCTAGTTGACCAATGACCGGAGATCGACTGTATATGAAGGGTAAGCCTGTGATCCTCATATACAGTACAGGCTGGTCACGAGCCTACTGGTCTGGTTTCCTCACGATTTCTGGCCCTCTTGAGTCTGGTAATTGAAATATTCTGGATGTGCGCGCCGTGCATGTTGTGCTCACGTTTTCTGGGTATCTGTTGAGACTGAGGGAGGATTAAAGGCGCCGTCTTGGTCAGCGAACAGATGGTATTTAAAAGTGCACTGTCCTAGGAAAACAGCCGGTGTTCTTCTCACCATTCCCACCACCAACTGTTGTCGAGGATGCCGTCGTTTTCTCTCAGGAAAAGGTTTCGCAAGCCCCGTCCTGCCAGAGAAACGTCTGACAATCGGACCCCAACTAGTGAGCATTACCCTAGGAGCAACTATGATAGCATTTCCTCAGGCTGATTGTTTTTGGCCAGATGGCACCACCGTCGTCTCTGAATCACTGGCAGCTTGGCACATCGGCGCGCATGATGATCTTGCGATGAGCACGATTCAAACATCGCTCGCAGTTCTCCATGAGGGGAGCGCCTTAGCAACCAAGCTCCCATTTATCGCCCCCATCGCAGGTCTCATACTTCAAGCGCTCACCATGCGTGATGTACGTGTTACACACAATTTCTTCTGACACTCCCGTGTTCTGATGAGTGTGCCGTTTCCAGGAAGTGAAGCAGTACAAGGAGGAGTGCGAAATAGTGATGGATAAACTCGCCAGAATCGCGACGATCATCGTCAATGTCGGCGGGCTGTGCGAAAAGCGTAACCTGACCGAGGAAGATCTGCCGCCTAGTCTACGGGCTATTCTAGAATCTCTTCAAAGGTTCGTTTCTTCGGTGACCGAACATGCCGCATGACCCTCACGATCTGACGAAGGACCAGAGAGCTGGATAGGATCGGACGGGTACTGAAGAAGTGCTCTAAGAGAAAGGGCATCAATGCGTTCCTTCTACGCAAGGATCTTTTGACGAAGATCAAACAATGCGATGTGGAGTTATCTAACGTGCTTAATGCTTTTCAGGTTTGTGGTTTATTTTTGTTGTTCGTATCCATCGGGTTTCATGTCTCCTTCTCCCTGTAGGCTGAGTTGTTATTGGACGTCCGCGTCGCAATGATCCCGGCGAGACCAGAGGTACGGGGTACACCGACTTAAATTAAATGTGCTTGGTTGACGATCGTATAATAGGCTGCCTCCGATTCTAGCCCAATTGAAGCAAAACCGTAAGCCCTTCTTAGCTGTTGTGTTCGCAAGATACCATCACATGCTGATGTTGCCTCTCCTAGGATCATCCCCCGCGCTACAAGGATATTTTTGGGCACTGAGGGTGCCTTGGATACTCTTTGGCGTAGAACGCAAGGTATCACGTCGAATGCCAAGGGTCCCAGTCAAGTCATTTTGACACGCGATCACGTGCAACACTCCTCATCCTTTTTTTTTTTTAAGTTCCGATGACGGGCGCCTATAACCTTCCTATTACAGTACAGTATCTTCTACAACGAGACCGTCACCTATTTACACTCTATTTTCGTTAGTTAGCAACAACAAAAAACAAGTACCGGTGGTCATCTGATGGATCCGACTCTGTATGAGCCTCTCGTGGCCTGACTACGATCAGCGCTTCAAGCAGGGACCACAACGCTCTCGCACTCTCAGCTTCTCAGGCAGCTGCTTCTATCGCAGCGCGCCGCGTTCGAGGTCGCACGCGCAGACGTACGAAGCCTCGATGGCCCAGAGGAAGAAGACAAATAGCGATGTGTTTCCCTCGTCGGGGAGAACTCTATGTGGCAAATTGGCGAAGCTGTCGTGCAGCGTGTCCTCTTCGACTTCCAAGTCCGCGATCTCCAGGAGGCCGCTCCGTGTCTCTCCCTGGTAATGAAAACGCTAACCTGCTCCTGTCATCTTCGTCGGAGGGGCCATCACGACGCACCTGGTTTGCTCGGGCTGACTTAGGCCGCTCCTTACCTGCTCTGCACTCCTCGGCCAATATGACTCCCGCGGTTTTTGATGCCGATGTTATTTGGCTGGATCAAATCCTTGATGTGGACGACCTCTTATCACAGAGTGCGAGCAGGTGGCCGTCTGGGGTTCACGGGAACGCGGTCGGGTCTCGCTCTGTCCACAGCCGGCAAGGCATTAGACTAGAAGGGGATTACTGACTGTACAACTTCAAGTTAAAGCTTGTTATAAATGTCCTGAAATGGATGGTTCGTTCTCAAAACAGAAACATTCGCCGCGCGCTTATTGATTCTCAGAGTTTTCTATTGAGTATGCATCGTCATAAATCATCGTACGTGAATGCTTTAGCCCGAATTGTTGATACTTCAAGAGTAGCAAACGACTCTGGTTAACAACTCGGCATCCCTCAGAATGATCTCCCTAGGTGTGCTGACGTCGCCACGACCTCACACCGAAGCTGCCTCATTGGCCAGAAACACTCTGAGCCGGCTCTCGATTCACAGGGGTGTAAAATTGGGGATATGTGAAGTGAAAAAAAGTCAGGGTACACACTTGCCCACCTTCCTACAACAGACGAAGCGAGTGGGAACTCAAAAAAATGGACTTAGGAAAGATGGAGTTAATCAGAGACTTGACTTGGTCCCATGATGACGCGTGATAACGTGCGAAGGACCTCTCCTCGTTCACCGTGCCTTGCTGGTTCCCGGCGCTCTCTCGTCGTCAGGCAAATCCTCAAAGTCCTCGGGTATGAACTGGATGTAGAATCCCCTCTTCTCGGTTCTACGTATCCACCAAGGTCAGCCTATCGCCTTCAAACAGAACGGTTTGGTTACGCGCGAGCTAGAACACCCAGCGACGCCGTGGGCTCCGGAATCGTCTCCCGTACGCCGATGGGTTCGTACTCGTCTTCGTATGACCAGTACGACGACGCCCAGTCCTCGTATGAGAGGAAGAAGTGTACTTCTGGTGGAGAGGAGGCTTCGGAGCACTTGGAATTCGCTTGATATAAGGCGCGATGCGCGGTTAAGCTGCCACCTACTGCGTCGGAGGTGCGGGCGACGTTTGTCACGTGTCCTGCCAACGTGCGCTCTTTTTGCTTGGGTCGTCCCGGCTTCTGGTATATCGAGAATTCGGTGCTGGTAGGATGGAAGTCGGGTTCCAGAACGTAAGCTAAGTAAAATCAGCTCTCTTAATAAAATGCGTCGTAGGCCTGTCATGACCTCCGAAATGTGCATTTCGTCGAACTTTCCCTCGAAAACGTGTCCCGTCAGTCGTCGCTTCTCGGTCGTCGCGAGATCGGGACTGGCGTCCAAGAAAGCGATATCGCCGTAGGTAGCTTTGGAGGTCACGTAAGTGGCGAACCGGCTAAATAACCCTCACTCCCCGCAAGGCGCCACCCTCGCGCGCCTTGTAGGCTCTTTCGCTGTCCTTGCAAGCGATCTGGAACGCTGTTGTCAGAGTTGGCGTATCACCCGATAGACAGCACCAACCACGTCCGCTTAGCTTGACTTCTGTTGAACAACCTTGTAATTGTATGGCTTGAGCTTACCGCGCGAGTCGGACCGAGCAGAATATGTTAGGTCGAAAGAGCCGGAAGGGACGCCCACTTACATAATAAAGAGTCGGAATCCAGGAGTTTCAATCACAGCGTACCAAGGAGAGTTCCAGAGTGGCAACACTATAAACGTGTCAGCGTATTCGTGCATAGCGAAAGATCTAGCTCACACCAAGGACGGCAGTCAAGCGACACCCTCGCGGAAGGAACTTGACCATTATGTCGTGGATATCCTAAATAACGACATCGATCAACGACTCGACCAACTGGTTATCCACTGCGACTTACGTCGTCGACGATGATCCCAGGTGTATATGGGCTTGATAGGAGCTGCAAGATGTCGCCGCGGTCGTCGAGACCCCACGAGGCCACGGACGCCCGAAGCCCCCGCAGGATCGACGTCGTCCATTCCGCATCACGAAGGTCGACGAGGAGTATTGTACGGGTGACGTGGTGCCGAAGAGAAAGATAGAGCCTGCGATTTGATTGGTCAGTTGGCGGGCCCTTCTGGTATGGTCTGCGTCGTGTCCGAGTCAGCGTTTTGTCTTACTGGAACCCTGCTGACCATCTTCACCCACCTAAATTCGTCCCCGGTACGGTTCCCGGATATCTGGAGAAAAAACGGCGCCAACAATCCGCGACATGACAAAGGTTACTTACCTCGTGGCACAACCATACCCCATGGTCCTCATGATTCTGGGTTCCTCGTTCTGACGCAATATCCCCGTCGATGACGATATTTCTCCGGTTATTATTCACGACCAAGCTTGAGAGCATCGCATGTGATAGCTGGTCGGTTTGAGCATAGATATTTGGCCATCTCCCGGTATCTCCCGGTGCTTGCCAACATAGTGAGACTGGCCTTGGAAAGCAGTCAGACACCACCCCTTCGCAGGACGAACCATGGGGAGTTCAACCTGAGATGCTCGACCTGAGTATCGCACGTGTGTCAACATATTCACTGGGAACTGTTTGCATGCCTTAGTCTTGAGATGAGGCAGCAGAGAACACGTCACATACCTGGACAATGTGCGGGATAACACGTAAGCCGGAAACAGCAGTGGCCGCTCACGCGTTTACGACATGAATGGCATTTCCTTAGCCTACCTTGATGTGCAAAGTTACGATACTCACTGCAATCCCTCAAAGTCCGATTTCAGTGCGACGGAAGTGCACACATAGTCGCACGAACCTCAGACAGAACAGCTAAGGAGTACGAAGTCTTGAGGTTTCACCCGACAAGGTGCGGCAGCAGAACAGCGAACGCTGCATGTGCCCGCCAACTGCCGAAGTACTTCCTTGTCGCCCGTGATCCGAGACGAAGGAGATTATGAAGAACGGCTGACAGAACAAGAAAACCCAGCAGAGCGCAGAAATATTGTTTTATGCAGTCATAATTTCATACCACTCGGAGCACAAAGTGTATGAAGCCCAGATTTGGATGACTGGAAATGCATATTACACTCTCGGTCTCAGAGATGCCCAGAACTTTCATGACGTCACCTGAAGGCCCAAGCACTCAAGGATCGACTGCGCCTGAACCTCTTGGCAATTACGTTGTGTATGACTCCTGCACAGGATGAGGCGACACCGAACTTGAAAGCAGAGGCGGTGTTCTGGTATCCACCATTACACATGCGATCAATCAAAACGAATCATCGAAGAACGCAGCGAAACAAAGAAGTTTTCCGATGCGCAGCGGGGAACGTGAGGTATTGGAGCTTGGAGCTACAATGCGCAGTGTAAGAGACGGTCAATTACATCGGCCAAGAGAAGACGCATACAAGAAGCGCAGCGTTCCAAGCGTACGAGCCGGGACATGCTCGGAGCGGTACCAGATTTGGGTTGCGCAGCCCGTTCCGCTTCCGGTGCGGGCGGCAATCAAGCGGCTTCAAAACCGTCAATCCGCTGTGCAGCTTTCATCTTCACTTTTATCCTCGACTACAAACAATCCCTTCTCCACTCAACGCTAATCAAGTATGGAAGACGAAGTCGCCGCTCTTGTTAGTTTTTTTAATTCTAATAGCCTATCGACTAGATCAAGCCCTCTGATCGGTCATCGCATTCAGGTTATCGACAATGGTTCTGGCATGTGCAAAGCCGGGTGTGAGTGTTCCACCGACTTCTGCGCGCGTCTTAAGACCCATTGTATCTTCAGTTGCCGGAGATGATGCTCCTCGTGCCGTTTTCCCGTGGGTTAACTGGGTTATTGTGTCTAGGCTGTTTCATCTAAGGTCTTTTGTATGACAGATCCATCGTCGGTCGCCCGCGTCATCAGGGTGTGATGGTGGGTATGGGTCAGAAGGACTCCTACGTCGGGTGAGCAGGCATTCACTATCCTCGTGCCGTCTTGTGTGATTAACATATTGCAGAGATGAGGCACAGTCGAAGCGCGGTATTTTGACCCTGAAATACCCTATCGAGCACGGTGTCGTCACCAACTGGGATGACATGGAGAAGATTTGGCACCACACCTTCTACAACGAACTGCGCGTTGCTCCTGAAGAGCATCCTGTCCTGCTTACCGAGGCTCCGCTCAATCCCAAGGCGAACAGGGAGAAGATGACCCAGATCATGTTTGAAACGTTCAACGCGCCCGCAATATATATCCAGATCCAGGCCGTGCTTTCACTATATGCTTCAGGTCGTACGACTGGTATCGTACTTGATTCTGGAGATGGTGTTTCGCACACTGTGCCGATCTATGAGGGTTTCGCGCTTCCTCATGCCATCCTGCGCCTCGATCTTGCCGGTCGCGATCTCACCGAGTATCTGGTCAAGAACCTCACAGAACGTGGCTATCCTTTTACGACATCTGCTGAACGTGAAATCGTTCGTGATATCAAGGAGAAGTTATGCTACGTCGCTCTCGACTTCGATCAGGAGCTCCAGACGGCCGCGCAGTCCTCAGCACTTGAAAAGAGCTACGAGCTTCCCGACGGTCAAGTTATTACTATCGGTAGCGAGCGGTGAGCGTGTTGATTACGTTTCCATGAGTTCAACTAAAGGTTGGGCAGGTTCCGTGCACCGGAGGCTCTCTTCCAGCCCTCTTTCCTTGGCCTCGAGTCTGCCGGCATTCACGAGACGACGTGGGTGGTGATTTTCCGTAACTCTTCCTACATACCGATACCTTTTTCGCAGGTACAACTCTATTTTCAAATGTGACCTCGACGTTCGTCGTGACTTGTATGGTAACGTGGTCCTCTCGGGTGGCACGACCATGTTCCCTGGCATTGCAGACCGCATGCAAAAGGAACTCACGAACCTTTCTCCCGCGAGCATGAAGGTCAAGATTGTCGCTCCTCCCGAACGCAAATACTCCGTCTGGATCGGTGGTTCCATTCTTGCGTCGCTCAGCACCTTCCAAAATCTCTGGTGCTCGAAGCAAGAGTACGATGAGTCTGGCCCTGGCATTGTACACCGCAGTACGTATCTACCTTGCACCTTTTGTGTCTAGAGCTCGGATTTCTGACACCCACGTAGAGTGCTTCTAAGCAAGTAAACATGCGCGCGCACTTTGGGTATTTGGTTTACGTACCCCGTTCGCTCGGTTGATGTTTCCTTTTAATACGTAGTCTTTTCTGCCTAACTTAGTGGTGTATGACAACCCATAGAAGTATCTCATGACGAATGCGTACGACTTCAAGTAATAACGCCAATGTTTACGCGTTTACGCTTTACTAAGGTTTGTAATATTTTCTGCCACGACACATCTCTACACAGTCAACCGCACTTCCTCCGAGTCATTCGTAAACAAAAAATGACACCTCGCATTGAGATTGATTGTAATCGCAAGTCAGTACAATGTCCGTTGGAGCGACAGGCTACATTGGCGGTGCGCGCGACCCGGCTCTCCACCATCGCGTGAAGAACTCACGACAAGCACTAACTTCGCACCGGCCTCAGCGCGCATACCCCACGCTGTACGTCATCGCGCTGATGCGCCAGCCAGAGGTGATCGACCTCGTGACCGCGCTGACACGTGCGCGTGGTCGACGCTCGTTCATAGACGCGCACTGTCTGGAGCTCGCCGAGCAGCGCGCGGGCGCGGCGGACGTCGTCGTCAACGGGCCCTGCTCGGATGATCTTGCTCTGCATTCGGCGTTCCTCGCGGACCAGCGGAAGCGCGTAGAGGTGGATAGAAGGCCGCGCGGCGCGTTCGTGCACATGAGCGGCGGGGCGATATATATATGTATCGCTGGACCCAATGCGCGAGGAGGCGTACGACCTCGAGGGGCCAGGTCGACGTCCCGTGCGTACTCTATTTTGACGCTCGCCGACCGCTCCAAATATCATTTGGGCTGCGTTCCCTTCCTTTGGATCGAAGGATCTTGCAAGCTGGCGAGAAAGGCTGCGTCGAGACTCACATCATCTTCCCGGGCGGAATTGTCGGAGAGGCTGCTCGCAGGGCTCAAGCCCTTGATTCAACTCGCGACAGAGCGCCAGCGCGCGTAATGCTTTTTGACGAGGGTACAAACATACACTATCTGGTACGTCTTACATTTCTGACCCACCTTGGCCACTCGGCGAATGCGGTTGCGTGACAGGCCGACGTCAACGACCCCGTCGATCTCTATCTGCGCGTTTTCGATCGAGTTCTTGCTGGCGCGGCCAACGCGCTGCCATTCAAGGCTATCATTACGGCGATCGGAGAGTCTCTCGGTCGCCGCACGCTGCTGGAAGATGGTACACCAGAATCGATTGCCCTCGATCAGGTCCCAGATCAAGGCCGCCACGCAGCGGTTGGAGCCCACGCGGGGTAAGAGAATCGGTTGGAGCCCTAAGTCGGTGGACACAAGGGAGTCTCGTATGGCGTAGTTGTACGACTCGCGCTTGTAAACCCTTGTGGACGATTGTGGTTTCCAGTCGTATCAAGTCTCATATGCATCTAGTGTAAGGTATAAAGCTATATATAAAGGACAGGAAGACGATATCCCGGCGATCATTAGGCGGCCAGAAGACGGCGTGGCGCCGACCAGCGGCATCCGAGCCTACTCCCCGTGTTTCAAGTTTATTGGCTTGTCCAAGCACCATTCGGGCCCACCGGAAGGTATTCACTACCTTACAGTAAAGGGAAGGATGCTACGACGTGGACATGGTGATGTGGCGGTGTTACGGACAGCTTGCACTGCATTCCGTAGTAACAGCTGATTGCCGCTCATCCACTATTATAAGAGCAATGCTTCATCCACCAAGCTTGACTCATTATCCGCATAGTAATCAATGAGCACTCAAAAATGTGCAAGGTGTGTCTGTGGCCAGGACTAACAGAGCTCTCACTAGTCTCACCTCAATTAGTAGCTATGAATGTCCTGTCTCCCGGGCCCTGCCGAGTTTTGCTGAACTGCTCCTATCAATCGGTTCTTCCACTGGCAGGTGTGTCCAGTGCCTACGTTAAAAAAGGTCAATCAATCACCCGAGTGCTCACCGCTGTTCATCTATTAGCAAGTCTATTAGCATTCGTCCACTCTCCCTGCCAAGTGATTCGTCTCCAGGCGGCTCCTCACGTGGCCCTTATCAGAGCCCTTACAGTGGCTTGAACGTTGTTCAAGGCACGTCCTCGAGCATTCCCATGGCGACGGCGGTGGGTGCTGATTTTTTGTGGCACAGGCAAGCGTCACTATAGACATTCAACAACGATTAGTGTGATTCCAGACGATATCTTGCTTGAAATATTTGACTTCTGCCAAAAGAACAATCTATACCGCCTTGTATGGGACTGGGGCGTACTGGTGCATGTGTGCCAAAGATGGCGCCGAATCGTATTCGCATCGCCTCACCGTCTCAATCTCCAAATTCTCTGCACAGATGGAACTCCTGTCAGGAAGAATCTTGGTGTCTGGCCGGCCATTCCTATCATTATTGGATATTCCAGACCTGTCGACGAAGACAATATCATTGCTGCACTCGAGCACCCCAATCGTGTGTGTAGTGTCAGGCTTCACCATGTAACGGGGCCACAGTTGGGAAATATTGTCACGGTGATGCAGGAGCAATTTCCGGCACTGACAGAACTCATTCTTTCGTCGGAAGATAGGAATGTCCCAGTCCTTCCCAATGACTTCTTGGGAAGATCTGCACCGTCTTTACAGGAAGTCCTCTTAACCGGCATTCCATTTCCGGCGTTACCAGTGCTTCTCCCTTCTGCCAGTAACCTCGTCAGTCTCAAACTCTTCGGAATCCCACATACTGGCTACATTTCACCTGAGGCGATGGTTGCGGGTCTAGCCACGTTGACCAGGCTCAGAGATCTTTCCATTCTATTTCAATCGCCTGCTTCCCGCCCTAATCGAATACGCCTACCCCCCACAACACGGACGGTCCTTCCTGCTCTCACCTCCTTTTCCTTCTTCGGTGCTCGCGAGTATTTGGAGGTCTTCGCGGCACGAATCGATGCCCTTCAACTCGACTCGATTGATATACGTTACTTCAACCAACTTGTTGACTTTGAAGTGCCCCAACTTTCCAGGTTCATCAATCACCCAGAGACTCTCAAGCGGTCAATGCATTGCTCCGTAGAGTTTCGACCTGACCGCGTCTCCTTCATTGCTGATCCTACCAGCCAAATCTACGAATACCGGGTTATTTTCCCTTGTATCGACATTTCCATCATATGCCAAGGGATAGACTGGCAAGTTTCCCACCTAACTCAGGCATTCAGTCAGATGTCCACGGTACTCTCTAACATGGTCCATTTCGCCATCAATTGGTTTGAGTTGGTTCCACTGGAGGGGATAGAAGATACTGAGTGGGTGCAGCTCCTCCGCCTATTTACCTCCGTGCAGGCTCTATTTGTGTCGGGACAATATGCACAGTACATTGCCTGTGCCCTCCAAGACGTCAACGAGGAAACGGCCACCGATCTGTTACCAGCCCTCGACTTGCTTTGCTTAGAGGACCACCCGGTGTCATCTATTGACAAGTTCATCACCGCTCGCCGGGACTCTGGTCATCCTGTGACCGTAGTCAACACGAAAACGGAATTTGGTGTAAAACCCCATAGGAGATAAGGGAAAGTGCCGTAATACCTGTTTGCGTACTTTGTTGTACGATAAAACTATTCTGATCACTGGCATCTTGCTTTACTAGGCACTTACGATAAAGGAGTTGTCAAGGCTTCTCTTAGACTTAGAACCTCGGATGAGTAACGAGGACGGCTTGGCATATCCAAATCCCAACGGTCGGCAAGCGCGAATGAGAATCCCAACAGGATATGCCATACGACACTGGAAAGGGGGAGAGGGAGAAAGAAACCAACGGAGGCCCGCTCGAGGTCTCGTTCACCTGGAATGGCCCGTCACTGTAGTGCTACGTGGGGTAATATGCCCCGAGATGCACGAAAATTGTTTCAAAAAAAAAGAAAAATGGCCCGTCACTATGAGTATCAGGAGGGCTTTAACCGTGCCAGCCTGAGTAATCCTCATGCATCATGCCTTAAATCGCTTAAACATGCACCCGGAACAGAAAGCCTGAAGGCCGCCGACCGACATGGCGCGTGGTGGCGACCTGCAACACAAGTGAAAAGAGTTCGTTTCATAAACTTATGAAACGTTACTGGGAAAGACAAATCTCCGAACGGGAAAAGCTCAGTGGTCAGCCTAAGGCCAAACCCTGGGTATATAGTACATCGTCATTATGTGATACATGACGTGCTCCATCCCTTACCAATGAGTGCACCAGAAGCCTCAGGAAAGAAGGAAACAACTCCGTGCCAGATAGCACCCTATGCTACCAGCAGCCATGATTAGTGACCAGCCTGTACACTATCTCCTGGTTTGGTGAGCAATCAAATGCCGAACGCCCCTCGGCGTCGACTATATTTGGATTTGCACCATGCCGCAACAGCGTCTGGACAACTGTTATCCAAAAATGCTTCTGCGCTAGCAGAGCGAGGTGGAGCGCGGTCTGGCCTTTCTGTGTCACGGCGTTGACGTCCGCACGGTGCTCTAGTAGCACCTTTAAGATAGTGTCGTGGTATCCGTGCGCCGCCGCGTGATGTAAAGGTGTCATGCCTGAATCGTCCCTGGCATCCACGTTCGCTCCGTTCTGAAGCAACACGCGCACGAATCGTGGGTCTTCGTTCCCCGTTCGCCCTGCAGCCCAGTGCAGAGGGGTGAGGTTTCTGCTGTCGACACAATGGGGGCTTGCCCCGTGTTCCAACAACATTGACATGATTTTGTCGCATGACCCTTCTTGTGCAATTTTCTGTAGCGGGGTGAGCCCTGAGCTATCGAGTGCCTGGACGTCCGCTCGATACGCAAGCAGAACTTGCACCCCGTCTGCGCTTTGCTGGAACGTCGCGGCGTTGTGAAGGGGAGTCTGCATATGCCAGTCCGTTGCCTCTACGTTTGCACCATTCTCAAGAAGATATCGGACTGCGTCGTGGCCAAATTGCGCTCTCGCCGCCATGTGTAGAGGTGTCTTCCTCTTAACTTCGACTGCGTCCACTTTCGCCCCGCGCTCCAATAGGAACTTAACACTTTCTCCACCACCCACACTCTGCGCAGCCATATGCAGAGGGGTGAGGTCATCTAGATCAGTAACATCAATATTTGCTCCATATCCAACAAGCACTTTGACGGAGTCGATCCCTCGGTGCCAGACACCGGCGGAGACATGAAGCGGGGTGCGGCGCTGGCCATTCAGCGCGTTGACGTCGGCCCCGAAGGAAAGTAGATATTGGACGCTTGTAACTCCGTAAGGATTAGCAGCGGCAATGTGAAGGGGTAGCTGCCCGAGATTGCAAGACGCCTGAATACTCGCACCGCGTTGCAGTAGTAGCAACACGCTATTTTGACCGTATCCATTTTGGGCCGCGACATGAAGGGGAGTTCTCCCGCCGCCATCCGTGAGCGTGATATCCGCCCTGAGGTCGAGAAGAGCTCGTACGACATGCTCTCCATCCCAATTGCGTGCTGCTAGGTGAAGAGGGGTTTCTCCTTCCGTATTTCTGGCGTTAATGTCGGCACCAGATTCAACAAGCACTCGCAAAGTTGACTCGTCCGCGAATTTCGCGGCCCAGTGCAGTGCCGTCAGGCCGCGCGACTCAAAGCCCTCAGCGTTAGCAGTGTCAAGACCCTTTTCCAAGATGGCTTTAATGATGTGTGGGAGGGAGAGGCGAGCAGCCAAGTGGCATAAAGACATAGTCATGTGAATAGTGTCATCGCTACCATCCATAATTAGATGACACTAATGGATAAAGTTAGGGGCTTGCATACCGTTTTCTATTGTAATGCGCCGACCAAAATCGTCGGGAAACTGTCGACTGCATGAACTTACAGAACATGAACACACACTTCTCTCCAGAAGACCCAGAGGCTCTGAGATGCTGTGGCCAAAGTTCGCTTGCGTAGGTGAAGAATGGGTGACAATCTTCTATACGTTGGACCATGTCGGCGTTAGGACGGCACCAGTACACAGGTGCGATTAGACTTTCCGCGATTAGCTGAAGGTATTTGAGACAATCCTCGGCAATGGTGACCTGGGCATCGGGAAGTGGATAGATATGATAGCCCGTCAGCGACGAGCCCATCACCACAGGATTCTGCAAGAGGAACTCCTTCACGGAAGAATGAATGAGTTGAACTTTAGCATCCCGAGATTTCCCGGATATGTCTGTGCAGTGGACAAGATGGAAACAGTCTTCGATCAGACTAATAGGCTTGTTTACACATCGCGACTTGTCCCAAGATTGCTCCATGTCATGGACCACAACTGCTTCGGAGAGTTCGTGAAGATTGATAGGATGCTCCGCGCAGACCACCCAGCGCAAAACCCTCTGCGCTCGAGCGAGTCTGGGGGCAGGCAGGCGATCAATGCATTGCAAAGAGCGAGTGAAGGTGGGGTAAAGACCCCTGGTAAGTGATTGTACAGCGTTGCGGATGTCATAGTCGGTTCTTTGTTCTTGGAGATGGGCGATTTGTAACTGCACCCACAGAAACCTGAAGATTTCTCTAGGTGACGAAACAGAAAAAAGGGAGGACAAGAGAGATATCTCACATCCCATCTGCGCCTTCTCTTAGAGTTCTGAGTACCTCATCCTGCAAGGCAGGATCCCCGACTTCCACAGAAGAGTCCCCGTCACCCACCAGTCTCACATTGCGACTGACGTAGTGATGTATATCATTTTTCACATCTTGATCCGTGATCGCAATTGATGGGAAGCTCTTGAGAGCCTTCCAAATATCTTCTTTGTTCCGGCTAGTGAGAAGTATTCGCGAAGCATGGCCCAGAGATATCAGTAAGGGTAACAGCTCCTTGCGTGTGGCGGGGTCGCACTCGTCCAGTGCGTCAATAACCAGAAATACCGGTCTAGTCCTTTCCAGAATGTTGCAAGCTGTCTTCAAAGAATTTTCTAAAGAGTGCGCTGTAGAGAATGGATCTAGCTCAAGGCCATCCCAAGGACCAGCGGGAAGTTGCCCTAGAACCTGGTGGAGAAGCGTAGCGAGAAGGGATCGAGAATCATGCTTTTTGGGGTTGTCGTGTTCGCAATAAAAGAAGGCCACGGCAGCTCGTTTTCCTAATAATTGTAGATTCTTTGCCCATTCGATCACGATAGACCTAAAATCCGAAACCCATTATGGGGATCTTTGTGTGGAAACCTCGAAACACGCACGCCAGGACAGTCTTGCCAACCCCCGCTTAAACGGTTGGCCACATAAGTATAATGCATAAGACAAGAGTAAAACTCACGTTTTCCGTGGACCCATAGCAGCCCGCCGCATGGGTTGTGTGCCCAGCGCAAGAGTTCCTCTCGATTAATTAGCCATTCTCCTGCGCTGTGGTTCGGAGGAAGAACACGGAGACAATCCCTATGCTTGGATTGACAATCCTCGTAGGGAAGCAAAGCGAGAAAATCTCGGCGCCTATCATCTGTGATCAAGAGCGCCAGTCAATGCGCAACGCCAGTGCAAAAGATGATGGTGCACCTACTCCGATTTCTCTCGATAGCTTGACGATGGAGACCAACACGGTCGGCGTGCACGACTTCGCGCTCAAGAACCTCTCGACGACGCTGCAGACTCTGCGTAATGTCCTCGATGGTTTGGTTCATCCCCCTCAACCAAACGGACGCCTCAGCTGGCACACGTACGTGTCCATCGTAATCAGACTAGTGCAGGGAATCAGCTTGAAGCGAGCACACTCACGACGTGCAGAGCCTCCACTCTCCAAAAATACGTTTCGCACCGCTGAGCAGACCAGAACAATATCGTAATACACGTCCGCCAAGGCCTTCGAAGAGTGTAACGTCAGTTTTGACATTCCAAATAAAGGGACCAGAAGGGTGCGCCTACTTGCTGGACGGGAGCTGAATCGCGATAAATCTCAACGGCATAATCTTGGTAATGAGGAAGTGACTGAGATATCTCTTCCAACACTCCCACGATTCGCTCGAAGTAGTCCGATAGTCCATTGATACCCTAACATAGTCGTTCCGCGCGACATTTGGGTGGGTAGTGCGCATAAGGAACAAGTTACCATACCTTGACCACGAATCTGAGGGCGCCGAACACGATCGCCCCAAGTTGCGCGCCTGGAATAGAACCGACAACGGTGCTCACAATGTCAAAGTATGACTCCAGTGGCCTAAGGACGGCCGCGAAGCGAACAAGAATTCTGCGCGTGTGGCTCTGCGTTGCGTGGGAGTTGTTGAGCTGTTGTACGGCGGCAACAACGTCTCCTGCGGTACAGTGTTCGAATGCCTCCCTGTCTTCCGGTCGCAAAGATTCGAGATGTTTCCGGAGGGCCTGATCAAAAAGTGGGTTTTGTGGTCTGTCACTTGAGGGAGCTGCCATGTTAACCTGAGCCGTGGTTCGTAAAATACACGGGGTGTTAATTCATTTTCGGCGCTCGTGTACAAGGCGGTGCATGTCACCAGAGCCCTGGGAACTTTTTCTTTCGTCGAATCCATCTTGGGGTATGGAACCTCTATGTACTCAGGTGTTCAGAACTGTTTGAGGCCTGGGCACTTTTGAAGACCCATGAACACCTCCCAGTTTCAGAGATGTGGCACCAGCCCTTTGATGCGAAGTCACAGTAATGTGTGGACCTAATGGCGCATAATAACATTGTTAAAACCTGGTTGGAACAGCTTGATTTTTGGTGACACTTTTTTCAGTTCCCAATCAATGGGTGGAAAATATATCTTTCTGCACTTACAACGAGAACGTCGAGACATCGAGGTACTATAATCTCCAAACAGCGCCGTGAACGTCGGTGACGACTCGGACCTCCATATCACAGTTGTTTTCAAGTTGGTGCTCCACACTTACAGCCGGACTAGGTGCAACTTCAGTTGAAGAAGGTCCGGACTCAGACGGAAACAGAACAGACGTAGACTAGGAAAAGCTCTAGGAAAACACGAAACATAGTCTACTTCCCCCTGACCCGGGTTGAAGTAATTACAGTAATGTCTCTAGAGCTTCAACACTGGCATCGGGTAGAAAACTACTGTGTCTCTAGGCTACTACAGTAATGCATGCATGAAAGGTGGTCGGTAAGCAAGTCGCGCTTTGCGTTGGGGCGAAAGTCCTTCCTTCCTTGGCTCACGGGATGAAATGAGGGGCACGAAATCTGTGAGACATCCATAAACTCCTCGGCAGAGCCATGTAAAGACTTCTGGTATCATAGTAATACATTTCGGTAACTGAAAGGTGAACATATATATACTACGGCTGAGGCACAGCACCATGATCTAACAGCAGTTTCGCGACTTCATCGTGTCCCGTTGACGAGGCCACTTGGAATGGGGTCCTTCCCTTCTCATCCTTCGCGTCTACGTTCGCTCCGTAACTGAGTAGCAGGCGAGCGATCTCGAGCCCTCCCTCGGACGAGGCTTCATGTAAAGGAGATGAGTGGCTGCTGTTACGTATATTTGAGTCGGCCCCATGCTCCAGTAGTCGCCGCACGACATCGACTGCCTTTCGGGAACAGCCAGATCTGTTGGATATGGCCTTGTACAACGGAGTCTCGCCTATGCTATTCAGTGAGTTAATGACGGCGTTGTGTTCGAGCAGCACCTGGACGGCCTCGAGATGCGTATGGTATGCTGCATAGTGCAGCGGTGAGGGGTTGAGAGTGTCGCACTGGGCATTAGCAACTGCGCCGTGACTGAGTAGCCACTGCATGATATCAAGGTGTCCAAACAACGACGCATTGTGTAGTGGAGTTAGCTTAAGCTGGCCTCGAACATCCATGACCGCACCGTGCTTGGCGAGTAGATTCGCGACACTGAAGTGTCTCTTGTACAAAGCCGCCGGAAACGGGGCTACGATGCGACCACCACGTCCATTTACTTGTTCGGGATGCTTCAAAATCAGATGTTCTGCCAGGTCATAGAATCCACAGAATGCAGCATAGTAAAGCGGGGAGCCAACAACTGCTGGCCTTGCTGCTGGTCGGCCACCGACTGAGAAATGCCGCCGCCAGTTTTCATCCATGTCGTGCACCCGGAGCCACGCTGCGAAATGTGGCTTAGAAGTGTCAAACAAATCATCCATCCCACCCCGTACGCGTGATGACACGTTCTCGGATTGTGCATGGACCACCCAATGTCGAGCAGCGTATTCAACCAGAGGGAACTCTTTCGCACCACTATTGCCAGCGTGTTCATCCAGTCGGAGCAATGTCCCAAGGCAAGCCTGAGCCATGATCGTATGTGCCGCATCGAGGTCAATATGAAACCGGGAAACATCTCCGTGTGACCGTGCGAGACGAGATGACGTGAGGTATTCCTTTACTGAAAAGTGAGAGAATTGCACGACCCGGGTATCACCGTCACGGACGATGGCAATGAAACTGGAACATGTCGAAAGTATAGCTTCCTCTTGATTATCCCACCGCCAGTCCTCCTTCAATTTCGGAATCCCTCCCGAGCTCAACACCTGAAAATCGAATGCCAGTAGCTCCTCGACACGGAGAGGTTGGACAGCTACAGCCACACAATGTAGCAGACGACAGGCGTCATCCCTTTGTGCCTTATTAATGCCCCTCAATATCCGCTCGTAAGTTTCGTCCAGGGATTCAGGCAATTCGTTAAGAAATTGACGGAGGTTCTGTGGGAAGCAATGTCGTAGCGCTTCCAATTGGCAAAATACCCATCTGGACCTACAACAACATAAGAAACCGCTGTTAGGATAGAATAACTTGATGGTCTCACATTCCGTCGGCTCTTTCCGTCAGCATCTCGATAACCAGATTTCTATCATCTGCTCTCCATCTCCTCATCGCCGTACTCAGGGACGAGTTGACGACGCTTCGAACATAGTCAGCGATGTCTGATTTTTGACCAATTTCATCATGTAGGGAGACCGAAAGAAACGCCAGCGGCTCGAGGACTGCTCGGATGTCGACCTCGGGGCGACTTGTGGCGCAAATGTGAAGTTCTTGCATGTGAAGATCGACGAGTTCCTTCACGAGTTGGAGGACCTCATCGCGAGGAGATGAAATCCCGGATGAGTCAGGACATTCGTCGAGTGCATCCAAGACAATGAAAATTGGGCGCTGTCCGAGAAGTCTCAGCGTCTCCTTCAGGCAGTCCTCCAAAGTGTCGTCACTGGGTTGTTGAGCACCGCGCTTGTGTGCGGTGTAAATGCGGTTGAGAACATCACAGCAAGAACTGAAGGAAGTAGAAAGCTGTGTTACGAGAGAAAGCAGCAGGTTGTGAGAGGTCTGCTTGTTACTATCCCTGAAATCGAAGTAGAAGTAGGCCATGATAGCTGAACCGGCTTCGCAAACTGTCATAATGTCATGAATGACGGAGGAACTGGCGCAAAATAAGTTCGGGAAGGAAGCAGGCAAGGAACAACTAACCAGAAAACACTTTTCCCGGAGACCGCTACCAAAATCGAGTCTGTCGGAAGGCGCGAACCCGCAAAACGCTGACAGAAACGCACGTTTTCCGTGGATCCACAAGAGGGAGCCAGTAGACTTCCATTCGACGAAGGTGCTGCTTTGTAAGAACCACACCGCCGTTCCCTTGTGGTGAGACTTTCGTGCAATGTTGTGATTCGTGAAAGGATTCGAGGGAGAGAGCCAGGTTCGTAGGAGCTGTATCAGCTGGTTCCCTGCGAGTAGTTTGAGCGCGAGGAACGACTCGGAGCAAAGGTGTGGCTAGAAGATTACGAACACTTGATCTCGTCCACAGTATTTGCCATTTGCTGGAGAATTGATTTTGCTTCCTTTTGCCGCTACCGTTGCCTGCTTGCTGTCTGGAGTAAACATGTTAGGAGGTATCGGTGACTAGCAGGACGTCCCCACGCACCTTCGATAACCACTTGAAGCTTGAAGCTTCAACTTCGGCCTTGTTTGGCTTTATTTTTCTATACATCCGAGTCTGACGCCGACACTTGCGAGACTTATGTACGCGTTGGCAGAACATTGAGTTACATCGAGGCTTGAGCTTGATCTCTATTTTATATACATTCACCTCCTTCCTGCAGCCGGTCAGTCACAGTTTTCGGTAATGTCCGGGGCAGTGTACACAGAACTGTTCATACACCGCGGAGGCCACCGCCCTTGGGACATGTACACACAAGTTACCCTTGCCTCTCCTCTCACTCCTATTTGTCTTCCCTTCACTTAGCTTACCCCCTTCTACACCGTATTTGACTTCGTGTCTTATTGTCTGCAGTCTGCGTCCTGCTTGCCGCTTACTGGCATGTCAACATGGTCAGCAACTTCGCAAGCAGAGAACCGGGAAGGGTAACCCGCTCAGGAGAATGTGACCAACACTAGTCGTCGACCACGTTTCCCGCTCCCGATCTCTCTCCTAGCCCAAGTACTCAGCGCTCAGCTACGTTCGCTAAAACGAGAGCTTGCACATACAATATTTCCAGTCAGCAGCATAGCACGCGTCCCTGGGAACGTACGACCGCGAAAGTGAGCTGCACGCAATTCCAGAACGTACCCCTCACTCTAACCAGTGTAGGTTGTCGCTTTCCAAACACGCGAAAATGTGGCCATCATCACATGAACCGCCTTTCTTCCTCGCCCTCCTGCTCTTCCCATCGCGAGCGCTCTTTCCATCAGCATCTGATGGCCGCCAGTTCGGCCATTGTTCGGTCATCTCGGTCATTTCGTCCTATTGGGTCTACCCGTGGTATTGTTTGACGAAGC
>QFDV01003998.1:30740-70069 GCA_003315845.1 Lactarius trivialis
GAGTCCGAGGCTTCATTGCGCCATAATAGGAATTAACCCCGGCCAAGTCGAGATAAACGAGGAAGTGTAAAGGAAGCGGTCATCTGCATCATATCGCAATTCCGAACATCACGCACTGACAATCTGATGACTTGCTAAGTTACTATTTATAAATTTTCGACCTGTATTGCCCACTTGAACGTTTGCACCAGCAGTACATGGCGTTTCAGAAGCGAAGGTTGTGCTCCGCGGGCTGCGGAGGTCTGTCTATATAAACAGGTTGGTAGCACTCCACAGAGCCACCCTTTGACGGCGACCTTGGTGATCTCTCAGCTGCATATACCTCGATCGCCAGTCATGCACACTCTTGTGGCTTCTTTCCTTTCTACTCTCACCTTGGCCTTGCCTTTAGGCCCGGGCCCTGAGAAAGAAAACACTTTCTGTTTAAACCAGAATCTGACTGGCGATTTTCCGTATACCAACAACTTTCTGTTTAAACTGTTCTCCGTCTCCAAGGCGAACAACAGCGACCAGACGGAGTTGGCTCTCAGGTCGGACATGGCTCCCGAGATTCAGGGTCCTAGGACGTCTTACATGGTGGTATGTACCCTTTTTTTTTTTTGGGTTGCTTCGCCCCGCAGGACGAGATTAATGAGACCGTGCTGACGAGCTATATATGGAACGCAGACTGCCGATGCCATCTACATCGATTCCCAGGACTTCTTTATATCCAACGGCGGGATCAAGGCACTCTATCCCGGCGACAGTGGTGTGGTCGGTGTCTCAACAACCGTGGAGAACGACTCGGAGCTTTCGTTCGTTAGCGGCGAAGTGGATGAGATCCTTGTTCCTGCTGAGGTGTACTGCGTGGAAGTATCTCCTGAATTCGTGGTAAGTTGCGAACTCGATGCTCTCCATGTGAAAGTTTAACCTTTCGTGACTAAGGGCAACTGGACCCGTCCTGAGGTTTATACCTACGCCCTCGCGGTGAACCAGACCAGCGAACTCTTTTTGCTTTGCAAGAGCGACCCCGACGAGCTCGGATTTACTGTCGTTTACAATCAGAGTTCGACGGGCAATTGGACTAACTGCAAAGCTGTGGATATCTATTTGCTTCCTTTTTCAATTTAATAGGGTGGGAGGTGAATCAGATACCTCTAGTATTGGGTAGACAAACATAACGGAATCCACCAATTTGGCGAGTTTGTAATAGTACCCTAGATATCGTAAAACAAAGTGGACCTGTCCCGGTTGGTGAGGCCCTTGGCTGTATGCATGTCATGACTTGTCAGTTGATCATTTCGTGTGCGGCTGTTTGCCAGTGGTTTGATCCTGTTTACCGAATCTCCTGTTTGGCAATCCTGAGCCCTGTGAGGCAGCAGCTACAAGTCTTTGACTCTGCGAAAAGTCAAAGACGGTCCCAATCAATCCTTACTTAAACTCTAAACCCTATTAGTAGATTCAAATGTAGTTCGCTTCGACTGGTCTAGGTTTACGGCCCTCACTCCGGAATGAAGAAAAAGCACGAAGCATAGCGGCGGAAGGGCCACAAACTACAAACTGCTAATGCAGTCAGCGCGTGATTGTGCTTGGTGGTCAATGATCCCTACTTCGAGTGCAATCGCGAGAGTGGAGGAGTAAATTAATAACGAAATGCGGTCTGATACGCTAAAGCAAATCAACAAATAGCCATAGAATACAAAGCCGGACGACGACGGCACGACCCGCAGCTCTAGATGTTGTGGTGGGAAGCATCCGTTTGCCGTTTTCCCCGCGCCTATCACTCGTGTGCATCAGGGAACAGTTCTTGGCGCACTTCATCCGCCTCTGCCTCTTCTGCGTCCAACGGCCCCTGGATTTTCACCTTCGCCACCTCCGGGCTCGGTGTTGCGTTTTCTGCGGCTTTTGAGTCGTCGTCTGAAGAAGAAGAGGAAGGAGAGGGAGAGGGGATATTCTCTGTAGTGGCCGGCAAGGACGGCTCGCCTCCCGACGTCTCTGCGGGCTTCTCGTCGTGCTTTTGAGGAACCTCGCTAGACGAGGCGGCGCCGACCGAGCTAATAGCTTTTGGTTCGTCGTCTACAACAGGAATGGCCACGGATTCGCTCTTGATATCGACTTGCGGATGCGAGGCAAAGATATCGCGACCAGGTTCGGCTTTCCCGGGGTTCACGACGGTTTCCTCAGCCTGTTCTTGTGGTTCGTTGGGAGCCTGGCCAAGGTTATCCTCTACGACTATCGCCCCACGCCCGCCTGGCTCCCCACCGATAGTGGTAACAACTACGGCGCCGACTTTACGCGGCGTGGCAAGGACGGCGCCGTTATATAGAGAGTACTGGAATACGCGTCAGCTAGCTGCAATGGAAAGGAAAGCCGAAGCGTACATCATCTAGGAATTGGTCACTGGATAACGAAGCCTGTTAGTGGTGACAGCATGGGGGACGTTTTTAGCGATCTCCTACCAGCTGAAGTCCCAAGTTTTCAACCACTGAGCATTGCGGCATTGTGCCTTCGTCCATGGGTTCCCATATACCAGCGGGCTGAATATAGAGAAGTTCCAGATTGCGAGAATAGCGAGAACCGCCGCTATTTGGAGACGCCAACGTGGGCGAAGTGTGGATGTTAAAAAGTCAAACACGGCACAAAGCTGCAAAATCGCGAAGTATAGTGCGGGGAGATAATGGTGCAAGAATAGCTGACGGCCCATGAGGAAGAAGGGAAAGTAATGAAGACCCCATCCAATGGAAAGGAAGCCACATAACGTGTCGTACTTAACGACCTTGGCTAAAGAAAGGTGACTTGATCCTTTACGGGTCATGCTTACATGGAGGTATTACTCACTATTTTCGAAATCTCTATAGCCACGCTGCGCGCGAAGGATGAGGAGGCCCCGCACTGCAATGTAACCAGCTATTGCGGCTGTACTCGACCACCAGATCATAGGGTTTCCAATGAGATAGATTTGGCGGTGATTTTGAGACCAAAAATTCTGTGCAGTTTTCATCAGTAATCCTCATGAAAGATATGGGTATGAATGAGCTCTCACAATACCGCGATGCAACTGAGGCCATGAGGAAGGACGAGAATCAAATGTATGCCGATCCGTAAGTCCCGCGTTTGTCTGCCACATTACTTGTTGGAGCTCGAAAAACTTGCTGAAGAAGCTCATTTTGGGGTAGTTGACCTTCGGTGCATTCGGAGGCACTGCAAGTGGCGTCAGCCTTGATTACTGGTCATGTTTGTGTGTGCCCTTACAATTGGGATGATCACTCGACTCGATCATCCACAACGAGTTTGCCTTCACCGCATTCTTGTTGCATGTCACCTCCTGCTGTTCGAAGCCCCACGCTGGCAGCTTGATTTTGTGCGAGAACAAGTAGCATCCAGTAAGAGCGTGTCTCAATCTGAACTTTGTTCCTAGTGTGCGCACACGGCGGCTGGACACTGGGTCGCTTTTGCTGCCGCTCTCTATTTCCACAAGCCAGTCGTCATTCAGGTCGCCAGCAAAGCCGGCCATGCCATATGCGGACACCTCGTTCTGGAAGTCCACCTCAGAGACCGGTGGGCGGTAGTCGTGAGAATGTAGGTTCTTTTCAGTTTCAATATGCCTGAGCTTGATGCGCGAACCAGCTTCAATGTAAGCCAGTTCCGGGGAATCTATCCAGTCCGTCTCAGGATGATTGTCTTGCGTCGCATTGATTAGACGCCAATCATTGTTCTGGTCGAGGTGCGGGTACAGCGTAACTTGCTGCTCTACAAAGACCGGTCAGGTAACCGTGATGGCAACATGGAAGAAACGTACGGTTACTTCCACCAGGGTAATTGTGGGAATGCGAATGTAAATAACCACCCTGAGTATTGACATGGCGTATGGTCACTTTTGAGCCGAGTGCGACGTCTGCGGAAGCCAGGTTATAAATATTCGCTTTGTACGCGCATTTCTCTAGCGTACCTGCGTTTGTATCTGCCATGCGGCGACCGCCCAATGTATGCTGAAACTCCGCAGTCATGAAGCCATCGCCCTCACCCGAGTTTTCAAGAAGCATGAAATGTATCTGGAACATGGCCATGTAGAAGATGATCGGAACAAGGATGAGGCAGAGGGCGCGGGCATAAAAATGTTTGATCCAGAGCTTCGGTGGGACACGCAGGTTTCCAAGCAGCGCCCACAGCTGCCGAATAGTCTCAATGCCGACGGTAGCGATGGTGAACAGGCCAACCCATTTGCTACTGACGACTGCACCGAGAGACAGACCTGTGAGAGTGAGCCAACTCCACCAATGATTCGTGAATGGTGCGTGTTTGTCTTCGTTACAAAACCCGGTCCAAAGGAAGACCGTGAGTGCAGTGAAGAAGACGAGCGGCGAGTCGAGAAGTATGTGTCTTGATTGGGTAATGAGGGCGTTCTCGAAGATGAGGAACAGTGAGGCCAGGAGTGCAGTGGTAGCGCGACAGTCGAGACCACGTAGAGTCAGATAGGCGAGAGGGACAGTGGCAATTCCAAGAAGCGCGGGGACCATGCGCATAGCCACATATGGTGTATCTTCGTAAAGCCTGGTGTATTGAACCATACAATTAGACCCCTTCCGAAACTCTGGAAAACGAGGACACATACTTTCCGATCTCCGCGAAATCAAAGTGACCTTGGAAACCAAATGCGAAAGCCGCGAGGGTGATGAGAAGTTTGGCGAGAGGGGGGTGGACGTCCACGAAATATCGCGTCTTGATGTATCGTGATGCGAACTTGCCAAAATGCACTTCGTCGAATCTGGTGAGTTATGCATGAATCATCAGTGTCCGGTGAATATATTTATAGGTATCACGCACACTACACTATCGGGTTTTGATATTCGGAACAGGCGCACCGCTGACGCGAGGATGACGAGGACGATCAGTAACTTCCATTCGCCAGAGGTGATGTTGTATCCGCCTGGAGCATGGCCTGACTTGCGGATAGGACCATAGCCCAGAGATGCTGCAGCTCGACGCTCGTCAGCATCTAGATGACCCTCTTTGGGTGGGAACCGCGGTACGGGTTGACTATAATTTGGAGGAGGCGAAGGCGGACGCCTAGCTCGCACTGCCCCAGAAGACATTTTTTAATCTAGAAGAAAGAAGAGACCAGCCTGTAGGGAATCAAAATGGGAATGGTGAATGAATGAGTGTGGTAGGATAGGGTCTGCGTCGTCGCGACGTACAACTGCCCCGCTAAGTGGGTTGTGAGTGTTGTCACAGCAGAGCGCTGCGCTCTGAGCTTTGACTTGAATTCAAAGTCAGTCCGGAGATGTCCGGAGCGTGGGAAAGATGCTACTGGCAGGAGAGATGTTTGAAAACACCGATTTTTCAGACGTTAGATTACACATGCATGCACCACAGTTCTCTGTACTGCTGAATAGACCACGGTGTACTAAACTGCTTTTCTATACTGCCTCCCGCTTTCGTGGCGCCGCACGTAAAATGTCGTCCACTCTGTAGGCATAATGGCACAAATTAAAATTGACTCTGATTCAAAACAAACCAAGTCATACCTGATAATCATCTCGGCCGCTTCACTGGCACTGATAACGACCTGCCGCTTAAGCTTGTAACTCTCCGTGACCCCAAGCTCTTTCATGGAGCCGATTGAACCCTCATCCATGTCTAGTCAGTCGTGACGAATACCTCTCAGCTAAAGTTTGTGGTAAGGAAGAAATACACTTACTCAAGCCTGCATCAGTTTGCCCGTCGTGGTGTGCTGCCCGTAATCTTGCTACCAAATCGGACGAATCGTACCCGGCGTTGTCTGCCAGTATAGTCGGGATTTGGCGCAGTGCGCGAGCAAACGCCTCGGCCGCGATCGCTTTCTTTCCGCGGACCTTCTTTGCTCTCTCCTCTACCTCCACGCTCATCAGCATCTCAGAGCATCCACCGCCAAGCACGACACGCGTCTCCTTCACCGTTTGCGACAGCACTGACAGCGCGTCGTGCAAGGAGCGCTCGGCCTCGTCGACCATCTGGTTGGTAGAACCACGCAACACGACCGTGCATGCCTCGCCAGCCGCAACGCCCGAGAATTTGATGAGCTGAGCAACCGTCTGTCAGATGATCATGAGACAGCAGGTCACGGCAGGGGCTCCACCTTATCCTCCCCGATCATTATCTCTTCGATCAAGTCACATCGACCGAGCTTGACGAGTTCAGGTCGCTCGAACGTGCTCGTGATCTCCCCACCAGTGACCAGTGACAAACGTTCAACACCTTCGAAATCGGCGTGCTCGATCGACATAATGCCCTTCTCTGCGAGGATACTTTCAGGATAGTTGTATATCAGTTGTCGATTAACAAAGACGTTGATCCCGTGTGATGCGATGTGCTCCACCTTGGCCTTCATTTTTTCCTGTTACTACAAGTCAATGACCTGAACGTCCCTGAGGGTAGCATATACGCACACGCTCAGCACGTTCCAGCTCCGCAAGCTTCCCTGTGCTGTCGACCTTCATGCGCGCACCGAAAATCTTGATCTTGTCAGTATCCATTGCTAAAGGGTGTGTGCTCTAGACTCATGTAGTGAGGCAATGACGTGGGGCAACGCACATGTATTGGCAATCAAGATCCTGGCATTCTCAATGCGTTTGGGGCAGTTGGTTCCGAGAGACTTATCCAGAATGAAGCCTGTGCGCAATTTTCAGCTTAGACCAGGGTTTTCGCCAAAAGAGAAATTAGCCACTAGCCTTCGTCAAGATACGAATCCGTCAGTTTTCCACCGACTTTTTTGATGACCTGGATATGGTCCAAGTCTGTCGATCCCTACACATCCGATGGGCAGTGAGTAAGAGAGTATATTCACTTCGGCGGGGTCCTCACCTTTAGCCGGAGGACCGCATCGACGGCGAGATTCGAGAAGTAAGCTTTGTCCTGAGACAACACCTTGGACGAAAGTGTCGTCCGTGCGATGTTGACAAGGTCTTCCCGGAACGTTGAAGCATCCGACCTGATAAATACGGTACCAGGTCAACACGATCACATAACACAAAGACGACGACGAAGGCCCACCCGTGATCCACGGCGGCATCCTCGAGAGCCTTGAGCGCCGCGGCGCTCGCTATCCGATATCCCTCCACGATCGTCTGCGGATGGATCTTCATCGCAATGAGCTTCTCTGCCTCCCTCAGCAGCTCCGCCGCGAGCACGGTCACGCTCGTCGTCCCGTCCCCAACTTCGTCGTCCTGCACCTTGGAGATGTTCACGAGGATCTTGGCAGCGGCGTTGTCGAGCTGGATCGCCTTGAGGATCGTCGCGCCGTCGTTCGTCACGTTTATGTCGCCCGACGACATCGACTGCAGGATCTTGTTCATCCCTTTGGGTCCCAGCGTACTTTTGACGAGGTCGCCGAGCGCAAGCGCGCCGACGAACGAAGAAAGCCGCGCGTTCTCCGCCTTCTCCTCACTTGCCTGATAAATACTGGCATCAGCATAAAACTGATGACGGTGAATAAATCTGCAAATACCTCTTCGTTGAAAATGTTCACTGACATGATTGAGCGATTGCGCGCGAGTGTTCTAATAAGCGCGCGAGGAGACCTTTTGCTTGGTCCGTGGGAATTATATGATGACCGTTCCCCGCTCCGCTCCCGGGCCGATTTTGTCAGCCTGGATCTGCGCTCGAGCCAGAGACAAGCCAATATGGAGGACAATATGGAGGAAATCATTCGTTAGAATGTTCAGGCTCTGATACAGATCTGATGATTGCAGGACAAACAACACTTAGACACCCTGACACAATACAGGTCACTCAGACACCGGCAGTCACAATGGGCTGAGGCTGAGCTGTACAGTACTCCCAAGAGTACTCCTCGTCGTCCATGTCACCAGCCTCAGTTTCTTATATATATAAAATATGAAATTGCGTTCGGTGATCCTCGTCATAATGATATAAGTACAAAACATTGGGGGTCAAAAATTGAAAACTTGAATGAGGACAGGGATATCTTTATGATCGCGAGAAGTCCACTTGAAGAGTTATCGGATGTTGCCCACAAACCGCGTATACATGCCAATAATGATAAATAAACGGGCGATCCGACCGCGTTTAACAAGCATTGGAACGTCTGCTGAAAACACTCCTTGCCCAGCGTGTCAATCGCCGTGGATGTCCTCGCACTGTAGACGCGGCGAGCGAGCCGTCAGGACGGCGCTTGATTACATCCGCTAGATCGTCGTACGAATCGTCACTGGTACATGACGAGGACGAGGTTGCCTCTAAGGGGTCGCTCTCGACCCAGCTAACCACGGGAAGGGCCGCTCCGAGCGAATGGAACGAACGCTGGTGGCGCTGGCAGGTTGAACTTAAAGCCAGAGGAGAAAATCGGAACGAAAGACCGCGAATAGGATCGTTCTCGAATCCGTACGGTTGTCCCGGAGTAAACGTGGAGTATGGAGGGCAAACGTCATACCCAGAGATGATCCTTGGAACCCACGGCGGCCTCATCGTTCGCTTCGAGACGGCATCCCAATTACTGAACTTCCGTTGAATTTAAAAGCCACGGTATATTGCTAATAAAACTCACATTCCGTCAAAAAATGGATGCCTCCGTATTTGGTTAAAGTCGCTTAGCCGAGCCTCTGGGCGTTTGCGCAGCAGCTGCGTCCCCGCGCGTTGGCAAGCACCGAATGATGTATTGGTGACGAAACTCACCTTGGCAATGAGGTCAGCAGAATCTGACGTGAGGTAGGGGCTGGCTTCTAATTCGTCATGCAAAATGTGTCGAGAGAGATGAAGGAGCCAATTTGGATCGTTCTGAGGAACGGTGTTCGACTTGAATGCCTCCTGATGGAAATATCAGTCACTACTTCGAATATCAGGAGGAAGGAGACATACTCTTCCAGTGATAAGTTCGTATAGCATTACCCCAAATGCCCATATATCAACTTCGCGACCATATGGCCTGGCTGCGAACACCTCAGGGGGGGTATAGGCGGGCGTGCCGAACATCTCATTGCTTGAGATAGTATTCTGCCCAGCCTCAAGCTTGCGCGCAAGGCCAAAGTCGCCAAGGACAATATGACCATCAATGTCAATGAATACATTCTCGGGCTTGATATCTCTGTGAACGACTCGCTTTGAGTGAATGTGTTCGAGTGCTATGAGCTGGCGGATAAAGGTCGATGGAAGAGCGAGGACAGAAGTGAAGAAGTGCGCACGAGCTCAGCCATGTAGAACCGAACTGCATCCAGTTTAGAACCTTTCCTCAATAGTAAGGTGTGGAGGTCTCCGGCAGGGTGATATTCCTGCAGTAAATGGTGAGTGTCAAATGTCTGATCTCCCTGAGCATAAAAATAATTCACGAACCGTAACCAAGTAATAATTTTTGCTGTCATGAAAGCACGCGCGTATCTGGAGGATGAAATCGTTCCCTCTCAGGTCAAGAAGAAGGTTACGCTCGGCCATGACGGCCTCGATCGCGAGAAGTGTTCCGGAAAGCTTGCGCTTTGGAATAACCTTGAGTGCATATAGGCCGCTTGATTCGTTCTCCCGTACGAGATACACCTCTCCAGACGACCCGTCTCCGAGACGTTGGAGGACAGTAAAGTTATCAAGACGCGGTACAGCCATCAACGAGAGGTATGTCGTTGGCTTTGGGGGCTGGAATCAAGAAATGAGGTGACGTTGGGAGACACAAATTTCGGCCGGATCTGCTTACTCTGCTATGCTTAGACTTGGGGCGAATTGGTGAGCGTTGCTGGTGTATTTGAGCCCTAGACGGCATCGTCCTTTGTTATGAGAGAGAGGGAAAGGATGGAGGGGAGGAATGAAGCACGCCCTCGCCATTAGACGGAGATATATACGTGACCGCTCGGGGCAGACGCAACGGATCCGAAAAGGCTGTTCTCGACATGAATGCTCCTCTTTTCCTGAACTGGTTAGTGGGGAGCCGGTGAGAGACCCAGACGAGGGCCAGTCGAGCTGTGTCATTTTCGCGGCCGAGTTCTATGATAGTTCCGAGTCGTTACCGGGTTCCGCCTAAGTCCCAAGTCCGAGAGAGCCGAGTAAGGAAAGTTCCCGGAGGATAACGTTTCCGTTACAATAGCTAAGGGAAGTAGAGAAAGGGAGTATACATGGCGACCATTACTGTTGATCTCAGTACAATTAACATCGCATGACAGAATGCTGGGGGATCTACGAGCAAGCGATTCGGTGATTGTCACGGTGATGATGAGATGTGGCTTCCAAGACTTATTTCAGGCGCCGGCCCGCAGTAAGCGCTAGTGTTGTGGTGACGTTGCTGTCCATCGCCGTCATGATCGCTCGGTTTTATCTCACCTGCGTGAGAACAGCGTTGAAAAATGGGTCTAACATTGAACATGTTGTGAGAAAAAAATGGAAAAAACAAACAAACTATGAGATGTGAGTACTATAGTAATGGAGAATGTAGTAGATGAGGAAGAATGGAATGTGAGGTGTCAAAATATAACTGGAACCATACAAAGATGACAGAGTCATGATGGAGACTACTGTACTTTACTTCCACTGGCAGGCCACCCCCACGTCATCCAGTCATCGAACACATTGTTGATACGGTCTGATGCCGCCACAGGGGTCGTGTGACGATCGCCACAAGCTTGACTTTTGGACTGCACGATGGCGTCCGATTGAGAGCCAACTCTGTCATGTGTCTGCGTTGTGGAAGGCTGCAACTGGCCTACCTCCGGCGAAGAATGGTCAGAGTCTGAGCGAAGAGTACTGGGAGCATCACAAGCGGGTGCCGCAGCAACGGGGCCGCAGATCTGGACGTCTTGAGAATCCTTCGGCTCTGATGCGTGGCGAGGGACATCAACGATCGATTTCGAGGAGGTGTCGTGATGAGTAGCGTTGGTCAGTATTTTATTTTGCTTAGGGTGGCTGCAGATGAAGCACTCCGTGAGTTGTTATTCGAGAGCGCCTGACGACGCTTCTGTTCGGCCTGTTCTGCCTTCTTGAGTGCATGCTTGACGATGTAACGAGAGGTGTGATAAGGCCGGTACCCATGAGCTTTCTTGCGGTGGCGGTTACGTGATGAACGGTCGGTGAAGCCTTTGGTACAGTCAGGGCAAGGGTATCGACTGTTGGAACTAGGGAACGTCATGAGTTGGAAACAAAGAAAAGATATTAACACGACGAACTGGGTGGCCTTGATGTGCTCCGTTACATCGCTCTTCTGGTCGGTCTTGTACTCGCAGCCGAAATATGGGCAATGGACTCCATTGAGAGACTGAGAAATGAAGTCTTTTAGCGTCATGCTACAGACGTACTTCTTAATACTGTTTGTATGTTGAGTGCTCCTATGGCGCAGCAAGTCGGCGCAGTGGGAAAGGGTCACCTCACAATTTGAACATTTGGCCTCGGGAACGTTGTGGGTGGATTGTGTCGACATCGTAGCAGGGTGGCAGACTTGTAGAATGACAGACGACAAGAGGAGACAGGAAGTGTCGCAATTATGTGTCTGGGGGACTTAGGGAGCTCAGGGTATTAATCAGATGGGTGGCAGAGCACTCGAAGATGAGGGGGGAAGGGAGAGGAAGTGTCTGTTGACGAGGAGGGGATTGGTGGAAAGCAGTCGTATTTATGCGCTCGGAAGAGCCAAGTCCACAATGCTCGCCGATGATACCGAGAGGTCTTTTTTGGTGCGTCCACAGGCGTGTCCCGCCCAAACATCCAGGAAAGGGAGGTTTTTGGCGGGACTCAGTGAGCCCTGCCCCGACGCCCAAAGTAACTGCCGAATACGGAAGCAACTAGACCGATCGGCCGGACCAAGCCACAAGATCCACTGGAGAATGCGGTGTGACCAGCAGGTCGTAAGCTGGGGCTGAGCCGAAAATAAGGCATCCTTAGACTCTGGCAAAAAGTATACGAGTAGAAGGTAAAGCTTCCACTCGTGTGCTTTATGGCTAGAGTCGAGAATTGGGGGGAAAGTGTCATCAGTAGGGCGAAGGAACATGGGCGGGTTGGACAGGGAGCAAAGTCGAATTCGCCAAGGAAGAATAAAACGGGTATATCAAAACAGAAAGAGCGAGGCTTAGAGATCACTTTTGTCCAAGTCGTCGCAAGCTTGTGTGATGTCTTAGATTTACGATCGCGGAGTGCGGAGATTCGAACCGAGCGAGGTGAGACAAGAGGGGGACCGTTGAGATGATACACAGATAGAACTTGAAGTATTTGCTGAGGCGTTAACCTGGTCCAAAGGCTCCCAACGACAATGCTGAGCTGTCCTACGTTGCTACTCAGTAGGCCCTCGACCCATCGATCGAGGATGTAACGCGTATATCTACACGGGGGGCTTCATTTGGGCGACTGAAGATAACTCGCCATCCATACTCAACACTAAGATGAGTAAGAGACTACCGCATATCGGCGCGGGCCCGGGAGGAAGAAGAAGCGCGGGAATTCGGCGAAATGCGTTCCGGTTGAACCCCGACCTTGGCCGTTCGGACATTTTGTGTTTTTGCCAGCAACTTGCTTCAACTCACCACCATCTTCGCTGCTGCCACCATGTTAACCCACTCAGCTACCCGCCTCTTAACCACACAGGCCCGTGCCTTTTCCACTTCCTCTGCACGACAAACAAAAGTTGCTGTCCTTGGCGCGGGTGGAGGCATTGGCCAGCCGCTCTCTCTACTCCTCAAAATCAACCCTCTTGTATCCGAGCTGAGCCTTTATGATATTCGTGGTGCCCCCGGTGTTGCTGCGGATGTCAGCCACATCGATACCAACAGCTCGGTGTGTTGTCTCGTATAATTTCAGCTACTCATACCTAACTCTAAGCTTGTGCCCACGTTCTAGGTTAGAGGCTACACAGCTGACCAGCTTGACGAGGCTCTTGAAGGAGCCAAGGTTGTCGTAATCCCTGCTGGTGTTCCCAGGAAGGTACGTTTTCGCTGTCACGTTGAGAGTCCGTGTTGCTGGTCTCACTTTCAACTCCACAGCCTGGTGTAAGTTTTCTCTCATTGATATCCGCCTTATGTCCGCTCATATCCCTTTAGATGACCCGTGACGATCTCTTCAATGTACGTGTCTTGGAGTGTTTTGTCTACTCAATCTCAATCGTCTGAATGACTGCGTGTAGACTAATGCATCAATTGTCCGGGACCTTGCCGCGTCAGTCGGTAGGGTTGCCCCCGATGCCAACATCTTGGTTATCTCTAACCCAGTCAATTCAACGGTGCCAATCGTTGCCAAGACGCTCGAAAAGGCTGGCGTTTTTGACCCCCGTCGTTTGTTCGGTGTCACCTCCCTCGATGTCGTCCGTGCCGCGCGCTTCCTCGGTGAGGTCAGCGGCAATGACCCCAAGGACGCCATAGTCTCCGTTATCGGTGGCCATTCTGGCGTAACGATCGTACCGTTACTCTCTCAGAATGCATATGGCAAGTCCATCTCTGGTGAAACCTATAGCAAGCTTGTGCAGCGCATCCAGTTTGGCGGCGATGAAGTCGTCAAGGCGAAGGATGGTGCCGGCTCTGCTACGCTTTCTATGGCATATGCCGGCGCCAAGTTCACCAATGCGATCCTTCGTGGCTTGAACGGAGAGAAAGGTGTCATCACTCCTACATTTGTCAAGAGCGACCTCTTCGCCGACCAGGGTGTCGACTTTTTCTCATCTAACGTCGAACTCGGTGTACGTATTCTATCAAATATCGTCACAGGACGTCGTTTACATGTCTTGCTTCTCCAGAAAAACGGTGTCGAGAAAATTTATCCTATTGGCCCTCTCTCTGCTGAGGAGCAGAAGTTGCTTGAGGCGTGCTTGCCCGACCTCAAGAAGAACATCGAGAAGGGTTATGCCTTTGTTGCATAGGTCTCCATATTATATAGACGTCAGAACTGAGCGGCTTTAATACATGACCCTTGCCACTATGAGCGGTGTTGAGCTAGAAAAATACATGTTGATTCCAGGTACACACTGCTTCATCGTCGCCCCTTTTGTACGAGTGTGAACCCGTCTTCGTCCACGACGGGCTCGGATTTTGACGGTGTTTCGCCAGCTGCTCGCAATAGCTGCGGCGCCTCGTCTTCGTCTTCGTCTTCCCACTCGTCCTCATCCTCGTCACCACCATCATCCTCATCCACGACCTCGCGCACATCGACCCTCTTCGCCCTCACGCCGTCCGCCTTGCGCTCCCACTCCCTCACGGCCTCCTCACCAGCGCCCCACAGCCTCACGACGTCCACCGCGACAGCCTCAACGCTACCGTCCTCTATCGTCGCGTCAAATTCGTCTTCCAGCACCTGCGCAAGCATCAGCGCGACGTACTCCGCGTCCGGCTGTGGTTGCTGCGGCTGATCGAACGCGTCGACGAGGACGGACGCTAGCCAGCGTCGTTTTGCGAGCGAGTCGGGCCCGCCCCAGCCTTGCTCGACGGCGATGCGTAGTGCGGGCCATAGCTCGAGACGCGCGAGGACACCGCGCGCGAAGAGGACTAGTGAGGGGTTTGGGGGCGGCGGTTGGGGTGTTTGTAGGGATGTGGCTTCTTCCACTGCCGATGACATCGTTTTCGTATTTCAGATTTTATCTGTATCGCGCGCCGTCAAACATAGATGTGATGACCAGTACCCACGATTGAAGATACGTGAGACATACCGGACAACGGCGTTGACAAGAATGATATCTCTGCTCGCGGTCAAGAGAGACAATCAGATAGGTCTGAAATTATTTTTTCCGCAACTGCGACTCGGACATGCCGAACACAATACAAATTAAATGGATAGCGAAATTGCGTAACTAATAGCAGGATGGGGGACATCAATGAAATAAATATGCTTCTACGGTATGAATCGGATATTGAGCAAAAAAAACACATAAAGAAAATTTCAACTTCAAGACTCGGATGCAAGAGATTGTTTTAGGAGGTCATCAAGGATCTGAAAACGCTACGTTAGCACACGCACGCACACACTAAAGGTTGCACACTTGCCTGGCCCATCTCGTCCAGCTGCTTTAGCGTCGGCGCATAAATCTCCTTGATCGCCGGATGCAGTTCGTCCAAGTTAAGCGGGCGTCCGAACAGCATCTCGTCGACGGGATGCAGCGGCGGGAGCGGGGCGGGTTTATCCTTCAGACCCGAAAGTTCGATGATCGCCATCATGTGCGACACTCCAAAGTCGTCCTTCGGCAGCGTCACCTTTGGCTTTCGCTGCCTCGGCGCAATTTTGGCGGGCGAGGCCGAAGCGGATGACGGCGAGCCGACGGCCGTACGGTATCCGGATCCGGATGACGTATCCGTCGCCAAGGAGGCAATCGAGATCTGGCGCAAGTGCTGTTGCTGCAATTGTTGCTGAGGGGTCGACCTGCCATGAGAAGCAGACGAAGATGTAGCTGAGCGTCGCCTGCGCAAATCAGGGGTGACGGTGCGCTCGGAGGCAGGGGACGATGCGCGGAGTGGTGAACTCTCTCCAACAGGTGTCCCGGATCTCGACCGCTCAACGGCAGTTTTAAGCGACTCGTCTTGTCCGATAGTTGAGTAGACGCTATCGACAGTCGACGCCGCAGAGGTAGGCGGCGACGAAGGGGTGCGTTGGATGGTGCGGCCGTCCTTGATCTTGCTGAGGACGCGGTGGAGTTTCTCATCCACACCATCCCGGGCACCTCCACGAGAGAGGACGCCTTCGAGCAAATCGCCCTGGCGGCCGCCGGACGAGGAGGAATCCCACTCTTCCTCCATGATGTCGCTGATATCGTATGTTTCGCCGCCTTCGACATACGAATAACGTGTACGCTCGTCCTTATCGTATCGCGAGGACCGCAGCACGGCATTGTTGGGAAGAAACACATCAACCCCACGCTGCGAGTTCGTTTGGGCAGAAAGGATCGCGCGCTGATTCGCACGCGTCGCAGCCCTTTGCGCGGCGATCAGTTCTTGCTTCGATATGTGGCGCTGTTTTGTATCGTTGTCCTCCGAAGCATTACTTGAACTTGATACCGATTCACGATGCAGTTGTTGCAATGCGATCTCATCAAGTGGCGCTGAGAGACGATGCCGAGACGAGGAAGTGCGATACGTGACCGCGCGACGAAGGACAAAGGCGGGATCTTCCGGATTGACGTCCTCTGGACTGCCGAGCAACAGCATAGAGTCCAAGGATCGTCGCTTGCTGTCAATTGACCTGCGGTCTGCTGGACGATAGGCAGGCGGTCGAGGATAAGCGTCGATGACCTTGCCCGGGGCAGTGAGCTCGCGCTCTGTAGATTCTCGATATGAGCATAAAGGGGAATTTGAACAAAGGACGCCACCAACCTTTGCCGTCGACCAGTACATTGAGCGCATAACGCACCCGTGACGAGCTGCGCCGCTTTGTATTTTTGTCCTCAACTTCATCACCTCCATCTACTACGCCTTCTGCTATCCCAAACCTCTCCAGACCTATCTCGATGACTTCCGCGACGGTAATGTTCTTGGGAAACACAAAGACCTTGCGGCGGAACGCCGCTGAAGACGGAGGGGCCTGAGGGCGATCACGTAGCGTATGCTTGAATACAATTGCTTCCGTGAGGGGATCGAACACCATGTCATCGGGCAGGTCGTCCGGATATATCATCAACTGAAGCGCGAAGCGGAACGAGGGACTACTGAAACGATCTGAGGTCACTGCAACGCCTGAAGTGTTGAGGTATTGTGGTCGTAAACGAAGCCCACTGCTCTGCTCGTCACCTGGCACAGACTCGGCAGAAATTGGGGTATCGCCCTCTTCCATCGTCGCGCTCTCCTCGGAACCGGACTCCGAGCGGCGGTTTAGATAGATCTTGACTGCCGTGTCGTCTGTGAAGTCGTTCATTGGCAACTTTTTGATCGCGGGGTGCTGTGACAGGTTGCTGGCAATGGAACTAATACTGCCCACCGAGCTTCGTTTCACCTTTGGCAGGTCGAGAGCGGCCTCGGCGAGAGTTTCAAAGACAACAAGCGGCTTCTCATTTGGACGCAGCACTGCGGACGAGCCTTCGAGTCGTTTAACGGTGAGGTAATAGTCCGTTGCGTCTTCGCCTGCTGGTAGACGGAACCTTTGGATGGCCTGCTTGACTAGCTCCTCTGAACTCGTCATCGGGTTGAGCAGTACAGTTTTGAAGGTTGCCTCTGTCTGAAGCTTCTTTCCAGCGAAGACGCGAATAACACTCAATTCGGGAACTGAGCTCGACCCATCCCCGCTGATATTTCCACCTATCAGAAGGGAGCCAGGACGAGGACGGCGGCCATCACTGGACGGGGATAATGTCGAGGACGCATTGCCAAGTCCTAAGACGACGAATCCCGGGCTCCCAGGGGATGTCTGGAATGCTGACTGAGCTTCTGGCGGAGAGGCGGGCGACCGGGTAAGGTATTGTTGTTGATACAACGCTTGCTGTTCCCTGTCGCGCTGGCGCAAGCTCGTAGCATGCTGGGATACAGCAGGCGGCGGTGCGGTTGCCGGGGCCATCCCACGTCGTGGTGGAGTCTGTGGGCCAGTACTGTTGTCAGTGTGATTGCTCGACCGGCCAGACTCTTCAGAGCCTCGTAGATCGGTGCCTCGGGCAATATCAATAGAGTCGCTTTGACCCTTTTCCTTGTGCTTATCTTTGCGCCGGTCGAAAAGCCTACCAAAAAGTCCACTCGATTTGCCTTTTTTGTCACGTTCTCTTCCGCTGTCTTCGTCACCGGAGGACTGCGGTTCCTTGCGCAGTTTTGCTGGCCCGCCATTAGTACGGCCGCTTGGAGGTGATTTAGCTTTCTTGCGAGCAGCTTCCTCAAGTGCCTCGATTTCTTCGCGGGTCCGCTTGCGCACATCCTCCTGTTTTTGCATGACCTCACTAGGAAGCATTGGGCCAATGGGGCGCGGTTGGGGCTGTCTCGGTGCCTGGCCACGCTGGTTGCTATCCTGGGCAACCAACGGCGTCATGTTGATCTTCTTGGTCTCCGACGCATCAGCGGGGTCCATGGAACGAGACGTGCTTGGGGTGGAAGGAGAAGAGGAAGCGGAAGTTTCTTGCGGTGGAACTAGTTGCTCGCGAGAGTTGGAGGTGTGAATGGAAAGACTAGCAGATCTCTGGGTAAGAGTGTCAGGCGCCTGGCGAGCCATAGACTGAGCTATGATTTGCTGCTGGCGACGTTGCTCTTCGATCTGCTGGCGTTGTTGTTGTTGTTCAAGTTGAGCGGCTTGCTCCTCCGCTTCTTGACGTTGTTGGAATTGCTGCTGCTGTAATTGCTGAGTGTGAAGTTCTTGTTGACGTCGCTGCTCCTCCGCGGCAGCCAGTACACGAGCCCGCGTCGGGTCTGGAAGGGCCTCTTCCCAGCTCATGCCGTCATCCGAATCTCCACCTCCGCCCCCGCGGCGTTCCTGTTCCGCTAACATAGCCTCCTCCGCTAAGGCAGGATCCTCGTCCTCGTAGCCACCGACATCCCATTCGTCATCGTCGTCTTCTTCTTCGTCGTCTCCCCACACGGCAGGGGGATAACGGTGAACCTGTAGAGCAGGCCTAAAAATGACGGAGCGCCGGGAATGTTGCCGTGAGCGGGCAACAGCGCCGCCGGACGTAGGGGATGGGGTCTGCTGACTGGAACCGGCACGCAAGGGCATGACATTGAATAAGTGGCCACCCTCCTGCATCTCCGCTTGCGTAGCCGAAGCGAGCTATATTAACGAGTATTAGCGGATAATGGCAAGCGACATAATTGAGGACATACATCGACATTGCGGTGCTTGTTGAGCCTAGCGAGACGCTCGAAGGGGGTCTCGATATTTTCAGCGGGTATGTAACCAATCTCTTGCGTTTTTAGAACGCGAACGAGCCACCAGTAGCTATTGCTATCGTCCATCAAGACGAGGCTGTCGCCTTTCACGACGCTTGCCTGGCCTTCGACGGTTGCAGCGAAGCTGTGCAACGAGTAGACCAGATCAAAATCGATTGATTCGTTGGGTATGGAAAGAGAGGAGGAACGATCGTCGTCGTCGGCATAGTCGCCATCGCGCTCGTCTTGATCAGAGTCGTCCTCAAGCATTGAATGCTCTTCGTCGGAAGGATAAGTCTCGCTATGTATTTGTATCTGAGAATGGTCGTCTGTGACCAAAGCCCCACGCAAGTCGAAGGTGTCCTGACGTTGGGGCCTATGTGGGGAACCAGTATCCATCTAACGAGGGGTTGTTTTGAATGAAAAGAGAAAGGAGCAGTGGTCTGGAGTGATGAAGAAAGAAAGAATAAGGAGAGACAGGGAAGAGAAGGGGGGGAGTGCTACCAAGTGGTTGTGAGGGTCAAGTACAAGTTGCCGCGTGCCGGTGCCGCTCTCATGCTGAGCGCCATCGCCGCGCGAAAGGCACGTCAACAAAACTTGCCAGATCCCACCAAACGTAGACGTTCTCATCACCATAAACTGAGAAAAAGGTCGCGGAAACATGATTCAGGGACGAGCCAAAAGGACGTCGACCCTAGCGACGACGCCATGTCCATCGACCAGGGAGACCAATCTACCCGCTCAGAGCAAAGGAAAGCATGGTCTCCCAGTCGCCTTGTCTTTGACTCCTCTGATGACGCGTCCGACGACAACGAAACACCTCTTTCCGAGCCTCCGCGGTTCCCATCTTATAATAACCGTCTCACGAATGAAGAACCCGAGATTCTGTCTGCATACCTACCTGTGCCCGACCAGAACATGTTCCAGCTTTCCTTAGACGAAGGGTCATTTCTGGGCTTAACCGGACCCGCTATTGTCCTGGTGCTCTTCCCGTCGGCGACATTGTCTCTCGTCGGCACATTTCGTCTGCGTGTTCTCCATGGCTCTCTTTCCCTTCTAGGGGCAATTGTCGGACCTTCCCAGGTTGTCCATCAGGTCTTTGCGCCATATTCGTCCCCAATTCCCGTAATCCTGGCGCACGATGCTCGCGGAGAGTCTTCAAAATTACTATCTGACATCCCCGCCCGAATACTCAGCACCATCGACGAAGGGGACGTCGTGATCGTGTTGCAGGAACTGCAAACTGGTGTCGACGGCCTCGGACGCGTCGTGCGTACTTTCGAAGGTGTTTTTGACGACGCACATCCTAAGGGTGTTCCACCTCTGCAAGGCGTCCATTTTGTAAGTCATTCGTTCCTCGAGAACACATTTTTTTTTACAAACACCGCCAGACCTCCCAAGCCGCGCGCGGTTTGCACACCTTCCAGTTATTACCATCCTGGGAACTCGCTCTAACCAAGTCACTATTTTCGTCGGCAAGCGAGACAGTCGACTTTTCCCAGCTGCCAGTCCTTCTGGTAAAGGGGCAGAAAAATTCGGGGAAGAGCACATTCGCGCGTACACTCGTCAACAGGCTAATTTTCCGGTGCGCGACTAGCAATTGAAAGGGGTTCGTGTACCTACTAACTCGTATTCAGATATCGAAGGGTGGCCTTCCTTGAATGCGACATCGGCCAGTCCGAGTTCACCCCCGGTGGAATGGTAGCCCTGAATATCGTCGAGCGTCCAATTTTTGGTCCGCCGTTTTCCCATCCCACGCTTCCCCACCAAGCGCACTATGTCGGTGCTGATAACCCGCGTTCTTCCCCATCACACTATCTGCGAGCCATTCAAGCATTGGTCGAAAGCTATCGCTTGGACCTTCAATATGCGACCTCGTTCGTCGGTCTTGAGAGTGATAGCGACGACGATCGCATTGTGGACATTATCCCGCTAGTTGTAAACACCATGGGCTGGACGAAGGGCCTCGGTCTCGACCTCACGCGACGAATAGAGGAGATGGTCCAACCCACAGATATCTTCATATTCGACACCTCCCTACCCGATGGCGACGGCGTCGAACCTCACGGGCCACGGGTGCACACCTTAGAGCCCGTTACGCCCCCGCCCCGGTTCACCGCCGCCGACCACAGGGCACTCTCCCTCCTCTCTTATTTCCACGCCCTCTTCCCGCGTCTAGCTCCTCTCCAACAGGCGACTGCCTCCGCATGGGACACCCGCCTGCCCCTCTGCGCGCAGCCACCATACGAACTGACGACGCGACTTGCGCTAGACCACATCGTGCTCGCCGGCGCCGGCGCCGAGGACGTCGTGCACACCGAATTGGTGCGCGTGTTGGCCGGCGCACTCGTCGCGCTCGTCTCGGACGCAGCGCCGTCCGATGGCGAGGAGGAGCTCTACACGCCCGGCGCGCCTCTGCCGGATCCCGCATCTTCGAGCTGTCTAGGGCTCGCGCTCGTGCGGGGCGTGTCGAGCGACGGGTCCAAGCTCCAGCTGCTCACGCCCGTGCCGCCGGAGATTCTGGGGGACGCACGGGTACTGGTCATGGGTGAGCTGCGGCTCCCCGTGTGGGGTTGGCTGGACTTCCGCAGTGCCGATGACGGGCAGGCAGGCGCGAACGACGTGCCGTTCTTGCGTTGGGGACGCAGCACTGGCGCGGGCGGCGAACGGCGACGAGTACGGCGGAACATCATGCGTCGCGCGCAAATGTAAGTTGTTTTTAGATTGTAAGGCTACAACAATGCTACATTCGATATACATGTACAAAAAAAAGCCAATAAACTCCGGAATAAAAAGGGGTCATTCGAAAACAATCGTAAAATCCGGGCCTTTGCATTGGAGCCAGCTCGCCCAAAGGTCGTGGTATACGGGCGACGGGGAGAAGCCCTTTTGCGCTACTGCCTCGTCTGTGACGAGACGAGCGATGCGTGCGATCTCCTGGCGGTCGCGCGTACTGAGGTAGCGGATCATTTTCGCAGCCTCTCGGCGCGAAGGCGGGTTCTGCATATTGTCAGTCATAACTTGGTTGAGGGTAGAAACAGGAAGGCCGTACCTCGTGTGGGTACACCAGCCTGTGCCACTTGTGGTAAACAGATGGGGTCAGCTCGCGTTCGCTCGCTGCATCGTCTACGCGACGGCCTGAGTGGTCCCGGTATGCTGGCAGCAGCCGCGGGACGTAAGACGTGATCAGCGGGACGGGACTCAGGCATCCGTGCGCATCGCGCCCGTGGCGGGCGTCGGAGCTCGCAAAGAAGGCTCGTGTCCGTGTTGACTCGTCCCACCATTTCTTCTCCTCGGCCAAGGACCGGTAGTGCCTGTAGCGCCCCAGTCCCTGGACAAAGTCCCAGAGGCCAACCCTAATCCGCCCGAGAGGGTTAGGGAGGCGGAGGCACGACAAGAAATACGCGAGCCGGTCGGCGATATCCTTGAATGGCTGGAAAACCATATGCCACGAGAGAGTGTGAGGAGGGGACATGGAGGGTGTCGGTCGAGCGGAGTGCACGAGGGGGAATGCCTACATTGATATTTCAGTCGAGGGGTGGCAGAGGGTCAATGGAAGACCACGCGAACTTACTGTGAATGTCCTCATGGCGTTGCAAGAAAGTGGTGATGAAAGTTGTGCCACGGTGGCTATATATGTGGATGCATGCTGGGACCTAATCATCAACTACCAAGGAGCAAGCGATCGAGCAGGGGCCGTCGGGTGTGAGTCCGAGAACAAGCCCAAGCATTTTTTTGAAGGGTTAAAGCACAGGGCGATGTCCCATTGTGGAGATGGAACGTTGTATTCATATTGATTGATTACTTACAAGAATGTGTGAACGGCATAGTCAAGCACCCCCCATGCGTCGTACGAAAATAAACGTAGAGGTCAAGGGGCGCTCCGGCTTAATTGCGAACAAGACTCGATATTCCCTCGCCAATCTGTACCCTGAGCCGCAAAGCAAAGAGTTGCTCCCGCGATGCGCAAGAGCCGTGGTGAGGGTTACAAATAAAATAATAAATGTCCCACGCTGATCATCTTCCTTCCGTAGATCACATGATGGGACTTTTATACGCGTTCTGGCGTTCAGTTTCCCTCGGTTTCTCCAGTACCACGAGGACTCAGGGTAAGTTATCGTGCTGTATTTCGTCACTGAGTTACTGACCACGAAGTAGTCGTGTTTAGGTAACTAACATATTCAGTCTCTCCAGTACCACGAGGACTGAGACCTGAGGTCATTGCCTGAGGTCGTGCTCAGGTAACTTATATACTCAGTCTCCAGTAATAAATGGACCAGAAAGTGGTAGGCATATTAGGTGGGAGTGGGTATCTGTGCTGTTCCTCAGAATACCAAGTACAATCTCCCTGATACCATTGTCCTTAGACTCGTGCTACTCTCCTTGAAATCCTGCATTTTGATGACCCCTTTCCGTGACAGGAGGAGGCCAGCTTGGCCGTATGTTGGCCGCCTCAGCGTCTTTATTGAACATACCAGTCGTCATCCTAGATGTTGGTGCTCACGCACCCGCAAAGCAGGTCGTCGCACCATCGGTACCTGACCATGCCCACGTTGATGGCTCATTTTCCGATCCCGACAAAATTCGCGAGCTCGCCGCCAAGGTCGATGTCTTGACTGTCGAGATAGAGCACGTCAATGTGGATGTGCTCGAAGAGGTGCAGATCAGCCATGGTGTGGAGGTGCACCCGAATCCATCAACCATTCGCATCATCCAGGATAAGTTCCGTCAGAAGGAGCACCTCCTGTCCCATGCTCTCCCCGTTGCACAGTTTCTCCCTGTAGATCCGACAGATCAAGGAATCAGGGATGCAGCTGCAGCCCTTGGCCTCCCCTTGATGCTCAAAAGCAGGACGCTGGCTTACGACGGGCGCGGGAATCATGAGCTCAACAATTTATCGGAAATTCCGGACGCTCTCCATGCTCTACGGGACCGGCCTCTCTACGCCGAGAAATGGGTTCCGTTTGTCAAAGAGATCGCTGTCATGGTAGTGCGAACTACGACTGGGGACACCTTTTCTTATCCAGTCGTCGAGACGATCCACGAGGACAACATCTGCCACGTGGTGCTTGCCCCCCTCCGGAGTCGAGATGCTGGCCTTTCAGAGAGGGCCTCCCGTATCGCAGAGAGAGCTGTCAAATCTTTGAGCGGTGCAGGCGTATTCGGCGTGGAGATGTTTCTCTTGAGAGATGGTGCGTCTACATAACATTTCAGGTTCTGTGCCAAACGGCATCGTTCAGGTCAAATTCTCATAAACGAGATCGCACCTCGGCCTCACAATTCGGGCCATTACACCATCGAAGCATGCGTGACCTCACAGTACGAAAACCACCTCCGCGCCATCCTCGCGCTGCCCATCGGCTCGACCGCCCTCAAAGTTCTGTCCGCCGCCATGGTCAACATCATCGGCGCCTCGAACGACATGTCAGAACTCACCAAATTCGCCAAACGCGCGCTCGCCGTCTCCGGCGCAAGCGTGCACCTCTACGGCAAAGCCGAGTGTCGCAAGGGTCGCAAAATGGGGCACGTAACCCTGACCGCCAGCTCGGACGCGGAACGAACCGTCCGACTCCGCGAGCTCCTCCAGCATCTCCCCGGCAGCGGGATCAACGACGACGACGAGGAGTACGACATGGATGAGCTCCACTTTGGCGAGCACGCGCCTGCCTGGCCCCGGCCCGATCATTCTCACGAGCAGCCTCTGGTCGGAGTCATCATGGGCTCGGACTCGGACTTCCCCGTGATGCTCCCCGCCGCGCGCATACTCGAACGCTTCCACTTGCCGTACGAGCTGACGATCGTCTCTGCGCACCGCACGCCCGACCGGCTCATCGAGTACTCCCGGTCCGCCGCAGCGCGTGGGCTCAGGGTGATCGTGGCCGGTGCCGGGGGCGCTGCGCACCTGCCGGGGATGGTCGCCGCGATGACCGGGCTGCCCGTCATTGGCGTCCCCGTTAAAGGGAGCGCGCTTGACGGCGTTGACTCGCTGCACAGCATGGTGCAGATGCCCGTCAGTGGTGGTCGTAATCTTACCCTTTCGGACTGTTGGTGCTGATCCATGCAATATCTTTTTTCAGCGCGGGATCCCGGTGGCGACCGTCGCTATTAACAATGGAACAAACGCAGGGCTGCTCGCTGTGCGCATCCTTTCGGCGGGTAAGCCGAGCTTGGTACAAGATATGGAACACTACATGAAAGATCTAGAGAATGAAGTGTTGGATAAAGTGGTTAAGTTGGAAGAAGAAGGCTGGGAGCACCTAGTGATGAAGTGCTCCTGATAGCCGAAAGATGTCATCGTGAAGACAGACGTGTTGTATGAACTGTATCAATCAGGATGAATGTGATTTTGAGAAACCATAACTCTGTCGTTTCCGACTCTGACGTCCTCCACACTGGACTTCGAACTGAGCAGAGGTCAGATGACACTCGCATTTCGCTGCACTCCCGTTTGTCGAGAAATGAAACGTACACACGTCAACTTGTGGTCACATTACAAACGACTTCTCTCCGCGCCCATTCCGCCGACTGGTCTCCACCGTCTACCAACATGCCCCAAATGAGTATCCTAGGAGTAAATTCGTCCCATGCCCCCTGCGAGCCCCCCAATGTCATCGAAGCCCGCCATAAGCTGACAACCACTTCGCCCCAAAGATCGAGAGCCTCGGGCGTGCTTTCTTCGCGAGAACTGTACGACGTGTGTCGCTGCCTTGGGGACGACTGTACCGAAAAAAACGAGAACTCGGGGGGGATGACGAGGTTCTTCTCCAGATGGCGAAGACCGACGAGACATTGGGACAGGAGAGCGTCGAAAGCAGGGATGGCGGGACCCGGAAGCAGGCCGAGTTTGACGACAATCCGGGACGTCAGCCGAAGCTCTGCGAGGAAAGAAGGCGACGCTGGTTGACCAGTTAGCGATTCGCCATGGGAAAGAGGGTGACGATATTTTTACATGTTTTTCCTTGCAGCGAACTCACACATCTCCCGATTGCGGCGCGCCATTCACCGCCAGTCGACGACTCCATCTTCGCGGGGTCGACCACGTCGAGGATATTCTCCAATACCTTCATCCAGGACAAGACCTCGTCATCTCGCGGGACCAGAAGCATCATCTCGATCCACGACAGTAGTCCCGACTTGAGTACGAGCGACGTGGCGACCCGCCTGCTATTCGTGAGATTGAGCAAGATCTGACTTGGAGTTAGTTCGTTGACCGACAAAAGAAAAATGAAGATTGGTGACGTGCCTCAAGAATCTCATTTCTCAGCGCTCGGTCTTGCCCTCCGCCGCCTTGAAACAGACTGGCCAACAAATCCCAAGTGTGCCTCCGTCTGAAAGCCCTCCACTCTTCTTCCCCAGCGCTGAGCATAGCGTCCGCGATAAACTTCAAAATCCAGCTGCGCTCCCTTTTCCAGTTGTCGGAGCTACTGTACAGCATGGAATATAACATTGGAACGTCAGTTATGTCCAGCTCTGGTCGCTGAAGAAGGAAGTGCGCAGTAAGAGGGTAAATGAAGTTTTCTGGGTAGAAAACCCCGCGTAGGGCGTGGGAAAGGAGCAAGGTCGTAAACGACGGCAGTCGCGAAGAAGTGCTCTCTTCAGGCGATTCCTTGAGGGTATCCTTCAGCATATGCAAAATATAGAGGACATGAGGCTTTTCTTGCATATCTGCATTCTGTTCAAGGCATGTCAAAGTTTAGATCGCCAAAGAAGCCATGTAAAAAAAAAAAGATACCTCAAGAGCGTCCACGATGGCACTGATCTGGGAGACACATGTATTGCGAAGTAAAATATTCCGAGACGAGAGCCCTCGAATGAGTAGGCTGACGGCATTTGTCCGGAATAGGCGAACCCATTCCACGGCAGAGGACGGCCGTTGGACACCGAGCACATGAGCCATGAGCAAAGCAACGAAGATGGGATCATAAAGGCGTGCGTCGAGAGGGTGGGCGATGTCAAGGTGGTGTCCGAGATCATCCAACCTCCTCCAGGAAGGGAGCCCGAGACAAGTCCGAAATACAGCAACGGGGTCGAGGTTCAATAGAGCATCCAACGCGTTTTCTGCTCCAGAAACGGAGCGCGTCAACAAAGACGCTGCAGACATTTTTTTAGTCTCCTCAAAAAGACAGAAGATATTGAGGAGTTGGCGGTCAGAGGTCGATAACGTGCCTCCGTAAATGGGAGAAAGAGGGAGAACGTGACTAGGTTGGCAGGTATTCGTCGGGTGTTTTAGAAAGAGTACGTGCACAAGCCGGACCATGGCATCCCTGGGAACCGCAGTCGTCTCAGTATGCTTATAAAAATCGGCATGCTGGATGATGCTTTGGAGATGTCGGTTGACTAAAAGTGGCTAGAACTTCGCAGTCAGAGAACTATCGATTTCAAGTGAGGGAGCAACTAACCTTGAGTTGTGTAATAGAAGTCAGAGCCAGAGTAAAGTCGAGTGCCCTCTTATCAGACAGACGGCTCTGAATCAACGCCGTAAGAACAGCATCGGTGAGGTGCGGCTTGATACTTGGAAAAGACTTCACAAGACTCGCTGCTCACATTAACGCATGTGGGCAGTTAAGTTAACAAGATCGCACCTAAAGCCCTTACGACTTCGAGATCCAAAGCATCAGAGCCCGCGAAGGACCGGGCCATCCAGCTCAACGCATGCTCTAGGAGGGTAGAGGCGAATTCGTTGTCTTCCTGAGGCAAAATCTCAACCAAATGTCTTCCCAGCTTTAGTACTTCGGCGGTCAAGGCATCCTTAGGCATGCCTTTGATGCAAGCCAGGAGATCCAAGGAGAGTTCGGAACGCAAGGATGGTAGCTTCTCGACCATCGCTCGGATGGCGCGTTCATAAGTCACGCGATGATGCCGAGGAGCACTGGTGTTTATGATACCCGCTGCCAGATTGCCGAGATGTTTCCTCCATGTTCTGCTCGATCCGGTGTCGTTGCGCTCCTCTGCATCGAGACAAGACCATATGACAGGAGCGAGATGCGACGCTGGTCGGTTCAGAGACGCCTTTGACTCTAGAAACTTGCGACTGGCGTTTCTTGCATTCTCGCTGGCATAGATCAAGTTTTTGATGACAGACACGCTCTGCGCTGTCCATTCGGGGAGCTTGAGGAAAATGTCGACATCAAGATTTTCGCTGTTAATCGTTAGTCGCCTTGACCAGCGAGAGCAGGACGTGAGGACAAGCGGCTCTAGGGCGGACGAGGTGCCGACGCCATGAGGCACACCATCAATGCAACCCGAAGACGCAGAGTCTATTGCTCGGGCAATCAGGCCTTCCAGCAGATACCAGTCCGGCTGTGCGGAATACAGGGACACGATCTGCGGAAGGCGTGAGCGGAGACCAGGAACGTCATCGGCGTCGATATGTCGCTCAATTGCGGAGAAAACTGCTTGGAGAATATTTTTGATACCTTCGTCTCGTTTAGTGGCATCGAAGTCCAAGAGGGCCTGGTCGAGGATGGAAAGGACTTCTTCATGAGCCATGAATGGAAGCCAAAAGATAATCTAGACAAGTCAAAATGAGCTGGATGAGAGTAACAACTGGCTCGTACTTGGGCAAGGTTATCGAGACGTGAAGCCGACGTAGAGATTACGGCCCAATATGAGCTGAAAGGAGATACCAGGCCACGATCTGTAATGTTGGCCTGATCCACTGCCGCGTTAAGGATAGGACGTATTCCTATAAAGCTTAGCGTAAGATATGCGACCCCCATGTTGCTTCTAGTAATTACCTTGCTCGGTCACCTCTGCGCTGATCGTCGACGACATTAGCAAGGTGCTTATTGGAGCCATGCCAAATAGGTGCTCCTTGAGACCTACGAAGTCGTCTATGGGTAGACTATTTTTCCCTGCTTGCATTATGTCCGCGATCAACAGCAGGATACCGCTGGCGATGGTCGAGTGTGTCTGCTGAGAAAGTAAGCGGTGCCCAATCACATTGAGCGCCGCCTTTGCTTCGAAAAATGGCTGCTGATCCTCAAAGATAGTATTGGTGAGACAGTTCCGATATTCAGCTTCGGACAACTGTTCTGGACCACACTGGACGAACGCCCAGTCAAAAGGGATCCTATGTCGGGTATGGGTAAGGTTCTACATGAGTAATTAGAACTTACTTAGAACATGTCTGTTTCAATAGTGCGAAGAACGGAGGATCCTGAAGCAGTCTTTGTCCCGTGTCTAAACATCCCAAAAGTTCGCCAACTGCCAGTCGACGTATACGCGAAATAGTCGGGATCAGCCGCATGATAGCTTCTCTCCAGAGTGGAGCGTTGATAGGGCGAGCACAGTCAATGAGTTCAAAGGCTGAAATCTGACACAGCGCGTTCGATGTGGCTAGCAACGTCGGGTGAGTAAAGCATATGTGAAGGAAAAGTTGTCGTACGAATTATCATGCTCTCGATGCGATCTAAATAGTCAGCTACGGAAGAGGATGGAACTCCTGACGGCGATGTGAGGGCAGTCGGATCGCGAAGTAAGAGGAGATAGTTGTTCAAGGTTACAATCTCTCGCGCGACCGCTCTTCTGACGATCGTGTGCTCCTCCGCAATCAAGTCACTATCAAATGATAGTGAAGCGAGTCTTTCCGACAGATGGTCCAATAGCACTATGCTGCCTTGCTTCCCTGATAGTCGAACTAAAAGTCTCCGCACGAAGGACACAATCGCCAGTATGTCTAAGGGACGCAGGAGATTGGCTGAAACCCTGGCAAAAACCTGCTCCATGATAGTCGCAAGAAGCAGGCTCGGGGCGTTGGCTCCATCTTGATCATCATTGTTCATGGTGGAGCCACGACTGAGAGCAGTGACCTCTTCAATGTAGCCATAAGGCATCTTGAGGCCGAGTTGTATGCAATCATCCAGGAAGCTGATAACTGCGGTCTGTTCGTCCAATAAAGGTGTTTTGTCCGGAGCCCCTACACCTGTTGAGCGCGCGCCGGTTGGCAAAGACGACAACCAGAAGTAAACTTCTTCCGGATCGTGTTCGAAGAGTATACTTTCCGAGAGGAGACGCCGTAAAAGGGCCCCGATCACGTCTCGGACGGCAACGACGTCGATTGAAACATAGGCACTCAGTAGAATGTTGATGTATGAGCGCGCGCCTATCGTTGTCAGCCAGGATTCGGTTGCTGTCAATGCAAAACTCACCAGACTTGCCGGTCCATACAAATTGGTCGCTTTCCTTAAGTAAGCGAAGGACATGCAGCCGACGCAGAGTGTCCAATCCTGAAGTGGGACTGACAACACTGTCCACGCCGACCTCGCCGAATGAATTCTGCAGTGTTTTCCCTACATCAAAACGTGCCTCCGCGACCACGGAGGGAAAGCACAGGTGATAGAGCCACAGTAACCGAGTCGAGCTCTCGGCGAGCATTGCTGCGCGCACCTTGTTGGGCGGTATATTCTTCGCAGGCACATCACCTGAAGTTGATTGAACATCGACATGGTCCCCGTCCCCGGCTTTTTGAGAAAAAGCAACGACCACTTGGAAGTCAGGAATCCGTCGGCGGGCCTCACGTTCGAGTTCATTCCTCCGTTTCTTCCACTGCCCACTGTTTTCGTCTTCTTCTAGTACGCTCTCAATTTTACGCACAACCTTGAGGAGTTCTGAATACTTCGAAAGACACTTCCCCAATGCCAGAGCGGTACAATGCTGCACTAATGGAGATGCGGACAGCAGACCACGCGAAAAGTGGGCCTTGGTATTGAGGGAGGGAAGAGCGTTTTCGATGAAAGCAGTCAGAGGAGGTGGAGTGGGCTGATACAAGGGACTTCCTGCTAGAAAAAATGACGGTTCTGGGACAGGTAGCGAAATGACGTTTCCGAAAAAGGCGATGCTTGCGATCCACTTGGACGACAGTCGAGGCTCAAGGGTCAGAGAGGCCGATGACCAATATCTAGACTTCATCAAACGATGTAGGAGGCTGCCCGGAGACGTCACGTACCCGCTAACGAGTTCAGGACAGGCGGACATAATTCTCAAAGCAAGTTCTTGTTGACGTGGGTCTTCGTTGACCTTCAAGGATTTGAGGAGGTGTGACAATATCTTGTTGTAAATGCGGGCGTTTTTCGAAGCTGCTTCGTCATCACCGCTCTGAGTGACTTTCGACTCGTCCTCAGTTTCGCGTGGATACCACCCGCGATCTTTAAAGCATACACCCACACCAAGATGAGTGCAGACGGCAAGAAGGAAATGATGCGCGAGATCGGCGGGGATTTGGTCATCCGATTCTTCGCCGACAGAACGGTCGTAAAGTCTCATAATCTATCAACCCATGAAAACGTGTGGAGCAGCGTGTTCGTTTGACGTACATGGTGCAGGCTCTTTTCGTTAAAAATGTTTACTTTCGAAGTCCTTTTGATCTTCGGATCCAGCCAGATTCCCGTCCAGGCGACCTCCAATATTCTTCTGGCTAAAGAATACGGGTCTTGGTCAAGACCGGCCAAAATTGAGCGAAATGCGTCTTGTCGCTGCTCCAGGAACGAAGATTTCACCGAACTGGCTGCAGAATTGTCCACGAAGGAGAGAATAAACAGGATGTATAAAGTACGAATATCTGAAATTGAACGTAAGCCTTCAGTAGCGTTCCAAACTGACAAGAACTCACAAACCTGGTACAACAAGCACATCAGTGGACCCAGCCTTTGCTCTGCGTCTCATTGAGAGAAGTTTATGAAGCCCCTAGGGCAAAGGTTACAAACGAAGGACGAGACAGAAAGGGCACACTTTATTATCCCAAGAGAATCCTTCCAAGATGGCTCTCTTTTCACAGCCTCCGCCAAACGCAGACATCGCGCCGAAAAGCTTCAGGCTGGCAATAACAAGTTCATTATGAGAGCTAAGTAGATAGGAGTTCAAGTAAAAGAGATAATCTGGAGATAAGAGCGTCTTGAGGATAGGTTGACCTAGCTTGTGGTGAGTGTACTGAGTCGACAGGATTGTCATGAGGGACGATAGTACAGAGACCAACACCGCTATAAGTGACATTTGTCGCTAAAGCATTTCAACACATGAAAACTCGCGCACAAGTGATGACGAAATACCTCCGTGGTCGTTTCCCATATAGTGAAGACGCTCTGAGCACCAGGAGAGGCATCCAGCCAACTATGCGCGAGAGCCAACCGCTCGTCTTGCGGCTGTATTGGTCCCTCACCGGCTTTGATAGTAAGCTGGTTGCGAAGCGCAGTGAGTGCTACGAAAAAGGGCGAGTTAGAAGCTCCAGCACGTAGTATGCAGAAAAGAACTCACCTGCTATAAGGTCGTCTTGTGTCTGAACCTGTAAACGGCGCTCAATATCTGCGCCGTCGCTGTAACGGTAGGCATTGCTTGATATTCCATCAAGCTTGACGCGCTTTGTTGATTGGCCGTCACCTCGCGCGTTTTTTGTGGGCATAACCACGTTACGTCTAGAATGACAGCCTGGTCCGCTGCTGTGATCAATGTTTCGACGGACCGAGAAAAGCCGCTTTGAGCCGCGGTACCGTAGTGGTACCGTGACAGTATATCCAGTCTTCGAAATTGCAAGTTACTCGCAACTCTGAATGGTCTCCTTCATACCACCAATTCGCTTTCCACATATCATGGTACCTTGACATGTTCAAGTAGCTAACTTTACTACCACACTTACCTCTGGGTTGAAACCAACAACTCCTCATCCTCATCATCCGCATTCTCAGCTGTTCCCAGCCCTTCGTGGTAGCCGTTCGTTACTGCATCATTTTCGATCCCTTCTCCGTTGCTTTGTTGATGACTCTGCAAGATTCGTGTGAGCACAAAAAAAACGAGTCAATTCAGTGATCGCACGTGGTACACTGCAGTCCAATACCCTGCCCAGTACATGGCACCCATTGCACGGTTAAACGCCTCATCGCGGCTTATATGTTCCCCAGGGGCTGGCGGAACACCGGGTTCTAATGCAAGTTGCGACTGTGCGAGAGTAGGATCATGGCTCGGCACGAATGTGTCGAAATTGAGAGGGTGAGAATTTTCTGGGTCTGGTCGCGTATTTTGAGGGTCTTGCGGGACCACCGCAGAATTTTTGAGCTTGGATGGATCTGGAGGAACGTTATACCATCTGTCAAGTTGTGTCAGTTGAGATCCCATGAAGTGGCTCAATACTGACAATGGCGACCTCTTCGCGGGTTCCTTTTTCCATCCTTTGCCCTTACCGTGATAAGCCTGATGGTAGCGTACAGCAGTCAGTAAAAACACGGTCAAAAAACACGGGCATAATTACTTCGTATTCCGCCGTTGCAGACTCCCATGCATCAATCAATGCGGAGTCGTCCCAGATCTCGTCGTGCGTTAACTCACGGCTCTCCTCCTCATCCCCATCCTCCTCCACAATATCGTTATCAGCCTCTTCTTTCATCTTCTCGACATCATCTTCGTCGTATGGCAGCGCACTGGATTGCTGCTCAGGGTCATCCCAATGACGCTGCGAAGCAGGGCCGCGCTTGCGCCTCTTTACGGGACCAGGGCCTGGAAGAGAATGGTCGATGTGAAGACCTGTGAAAGATGCACGACCTCCCTGCATGCTAGAGTGAAGGTCAAAAATGCCCACGGCGATATGGATGACCCGTGATCCGATGAAGAGTGAAGGGATAACGCGATAACGTGCGGTGAGGAAGACTTAAGCCAACGAACCCCGAATTCGGGTTAGGAGCTACTTCACATTGTCCACAACCTACAATATCCCTCGGGCTCAATCTACACCTTCCAACTCGATTTCTCCCTGTGATCCTTCATCCGACGAGGCCTCCTCTTCGACATTGGTGCCACCCCAGATTCGGCCAATGAAATTACGCAGGACACGAATAGGCAACGGCATAATCTGTCACCGTTCAGTGCGAACTACAGTAAGCCGGAATAAATGTGCCTACCTCCTCATCATCTTCGTCTTCATACGCTTCTTCGTCATCGTCTTCCGGCGTCGGAGGTGCTCTGTCCGCGGCGGGGATGGCTTCCCTCGTATCAGGCGGTGCAGGTTCCGCATCTTCGACGTCGGCTTCCTCGGGAAAGTCTAATTGTACAAAGTTGTCTCCTAGTCCTCCGGGCATCTCTCCATGGGGAAGAGCAGCCTGTGCTGCTGCCTCTTCCGTCATATGTATGTTCATTATGAAATCTTGCAACGCCTCCTCGGGCATGTTCCCAACGTGTTGCGCGAACTGTAACACGCCACCGGGGAACAGTTGCAGAAGATGTGGGTGCGCCACAAAGAAGTCCTACGATGCAATCAATGGGGCGCACAGCGCTGACGAAGCCACCGGTCTACCTGAACTATCCGCCTGGACGCAGGATCTGGAATGAGCCGTTCGAGTAAGCGTTGCGTTTGTGCGGCGCTGCGACGGCGGTGAACAGAGGTCGCAAATGTGTCTTCTGCTCCGCGGAAAAAATCATCACCGTATCGGCTTTGAGAGCTTGGCGGTGGCAACGGGTCGCATGCTAAGTTGTTGTCATTGAGGACGTGCGCCGGAATGAAATGGAGGAAAGTTTGAGCAGAAGGGCCAAGCACAACCACGTATCTGTAAATAGATAACTCAAAGTTGCCGTCGCGACCCATAAGGTTCTGTATCCGCTCGAATCCTTTGGCGGAAGTAGCCTTAGACGGAAGTTGGCCCGTCCGAACCAGTTCTGTAACGGTCTCGGCGAACCAAGATGACCTGATTGGGTCTTTCCAGAGAACATGCGATCGTTGGACGTAGATAAGTGACAATAGATGCAGTAGGGATTCTCCAACCAAACCGCCGCTGTTCGTGATGTATTAGGACAGACGCAATTGAGGGGTAGGAAAACGCAATACTCATGTTGAGTGTATATCCTGAAAGCCGGTTGACTTCTCACTTCTGCAGACAATGGGATTTCGGCTTTGTCCGCCAAAAGGGGCACTACAGATGGAAAGTCGAGCACTGCTTGTTTCAAAGCCTACGTGTCCGGCATCACGTTTCAGTCAACTCGATGCTTGGATACCCTTGGCACACCTGAGAAGCGGAATCATCGTCTTCACCCCTGAGGGCAAGCGCCCGAGCGTAAGCCCATCCAGGTAAGGCGACAACAGGCATTTGGCTGGATGGAGACTCCTCAAGTTCTGACGCCTTAGAGACAACGGGGGCGAACAGCCGGGAGAATGACAAAAGCCATGACTGCATGCCGCTCTTGATGGCCAAGAAATCAAGGTGTAGGTAAGCCCCATGTGGATCCGACCAAGGGTCTAGCGATAAGAGGAGTCTTGCGAACTCAAATGCGGTTCGGTAAATGCCACGTCTCTGCAAGTCGCTGGGCCGGGGAGATGAGGGGTGCGCACGTTGGGCTGGGTAAATCTCACGTACATAACGTGCCTGTGTAGAGCAAGGTAGAATGGCCGATTCTCGACTCGATCGAAATCAAGGCGATTCAACCCATTTGTGAACGTGAACGCTCCTACGAAAGCACGTTCATACGTAAACAGGGCTCGCTCTATGAAGTCAGCCGCTTGGCCATGCTCTAAGAACATTCAACATTTGACATCAAATCCGGTGTGGAGGAAACGGCTGACCTTCACGGTGACTGTACAGTTCCGCCAGCTGGAGTAGAGTATCAGCGTGCCAGGGCACGTGCTGTAAGATAGCGTAGAAACCTTCAGGATCTGGTGGGATGGGCATTCAAAATGGTGGTCACGCTCAAGTCTGGAACTGCAAACAGCATACCCCCTGCAAGGACGGTCTGCATGAACGCGAGGGTTGCGCCTTTGTACCTTTTGCTGTATTCTGCCGTCCAGTACCTCTCTTCGTTGTTATTCCATGGAGCGAGCGTGGCCTTCTCAGCGACTTCATTAGCTGTCAATGGTCGCAAAGTGACTCCTTCACGAAGTTTTGCTGGCCACCAGTTCGACCGAGGTCGCGTAAGGTTAGAGCGCTGAGTTGTTGGCTGGTGACGTGCTCTGGAAGAAGATCCTGTCTCGTTCTGAGAAGCAGATACAACCTTTGCACCGAAGAATTTGCGCATCTCGGCATCAGGGTTCAGATGCGAAAGCGAGACAGACAATAACCGAGAACACTCGTCCAGTAGGGAATGCGGAGAAGATTCCTTCCCTTGCACAGTGGCAGAGCCTGCGGCATGCATATCTTGATATCTTGTGTGATGTGCATGCTTTGTCAAAACCGAGCAAGAGTCGTAGAGATGGTCTGAAGCCTACTTGATAGAAAGTTGTTCCAGGGCTTTGTCAAACTCGTCGTTCCCATCTTTCTTTGCTTTTGCCTTCTGTTTTTTCAGTGCTTTCCACTCCTTTTTGGAGGCACTACCCGGCGAAGGCGAAGGGGCGGATGAGCCTGTGGAGCCAGATGCTTCTGCTAACACAATGGGCTGTCCTGTGAGACCGCTTGACTCTCCGACGGGAGACACGACAGTTGGAGCTGAAGGCCCTTTCTTCTTCTTCTTCTTCGACTTCTAACTCCGGTGTTGGAGGTACTATTGTACGCAATTCACAGTCGGGACACACCTTTTTTGCTTTGGTACTAGTACCTTCAGGAGCAGACTCCTCTGTTTCCTCCCTGTCCTCGTCTCCACCCAGCAGCTTTGATCGCTCACAATTCATTCAACGAACACACATAAGAATATCTTGACTCACTACGGCGAATGTGCTCTGAGCGTGAGTAGACGCAGATCGCAGATCTTCGTCGTCGGGGGATTCTCTTGTCTGCTCGATCTCATCGGCGTGTGTGAGTTCCTGGAGCTCCCTCTGTTGGCGCTTGCTAAGTCTAGCTGGCATCGGAACTTGCTATGTGGACAAGAAGCATCTACTGCTATCACTTGCAACTCGCCGAGATCGTGCCCATAAACTAAGGTTAGGGTTTGGCATCTAGCGGTTGCCTCGCAGTTGCCTCAATCCAATACATTCTGGTCCGTATCCGTACTTGTACGCTATCAGGAATCAAACTCCAAAACCTCGCCGGAGATATTCAAAGTCCATGTCCAGGATACCATTGAGGAGCTTAGCGAAAACAGGTGGCGAACCTTGGACTCTCAGATGGTTATGCTCGTACAACTCATGTATTTCATCTGCCATTGGCTGCATGTCACTGCCTGTACCAGTGGGACCACCCACCGGTAAGTATTGATAAATATCTGCCTGTGTGAATCGATCTGGATGCTGCTCGCAAGGGTTCTTGGGAGCATCAGAAGCAGGCATTCCTGCTAAACGCAAGCCTGAGGACGAATGTCATGAAAATATCAAATCACACAAGTTGGCAAAGATAGAACCCGGCACACTCAGTGACCATTAGATGCTACAGACAATTCAAGGAGAGAGGATATTGGATGATTGTCTGAGACCAGATGTAGACACCCTGATACAAACTTTATTGCAGACTTGGTCACATCTTAGACTCCACAAGACTCACGGTTATCCAGTCTGTAACCTTCTCCGAGTCCGATTGGGACTTCAAAAACGATGTGGATAGACTTGTGAAGGCAATGTGTAAAATTGATGGCAAACAAACAGGTCAAGTCACAGGACCCTTTACTCCAAATCCTCTTTCTGGGCTCTGGGGTGTTGTTCAAAAATGACCAATCTCAGAAAGTCACCGACAGACATGTCCATACCTCATGGTGTCGGATTTAGCGGCAATGGATATGGCCGAGCTTCAACTTGCTAGTTGACTCACCGCTGCAGACACAGCAACACAAATCTGCCGTGGATGGCAACAACCTATTCTTGGCCTTATCATCAAAGACGAGGTGAGATGCCCATCATGCCCTTCCTTGCTTCTCCATGTGACAGATGCCACTGACCCAAGCATCGTACTGGGTCCATATATCGCTCCTTGCTCTTGCCTTGATTGACACACAAGTCCAACTTCTCCTTATGCCTGCAACAACAGTGCATTGGAAAGTAGAGCACTTCTCTATGTGACATTCAGTGTAGGGAAGTAGGCTATGATAGGATAGGATAGTGATAATATATGTTGAGGCAGGCGATGGTATATGTGGTATGAGCACTGTGAACGTCGATTTGGATGAAAATCATCCAAATCACTACTGATTTTCAGAATTCAGCCTAGCGTAGACAACTTAGCAGCTGATTTCAATTCATCCTAACTTTGGTGCTGAAAATCATCCAAGTAAAATAAACCTATTATCTACTGAAAATCATGAACCATAAAACTACCTTAAATTGTCATTCTAAAACACGTCTATGATTGGATGACCAAAAATAGTGGGTGAATATCATCCTATCAGAGTTACCTACAGTAGAATCTCGACTTAGACGAAATTTTGCTTCCAGGCGTGAGAAAGTGCCTTTGACCGCCAACCATCGCCAACCCTCGCCAACCCTTCATTCACTGGTAGTAACATCTTAACCATGACCTCATTGCCGTCTACCACACTGCCTCCTTGCCTAGGCCCCCACACCCGCCACTACTCCCTGCCATGCAACACACCCTCAAGGGCAAGCCATCTTGAGTACGATAATGCTCGTGGACACGAAGATGTGGCCCATGATGCGTGACGAACTGGGCTCGCATTGAGTTTTTTTTTCCCCTTCTTTTTCCCGCTGCTAATTCTTCCCCTCCCACTGTAGCTGCACCTAGTCCTCAACTACCCTGCTTCACCCCTCCGAGTCACCCGACATTGCCACGAAAGCACCTAGCAATCATATTTCAACACGCAAGCACCGGCTGCACCTCACCCTTCAAGCTTCGCAAGTCCGAACCCTCGCACTGTCATCGTCACTCCTCCCAGTGCCCCCCGCCATGCTTTCCACCTCCCGCGCCGGCAGTGCCAGCGCTCAGGCAGGCCCCTTTGCGCACGTCTCTGCACCCCAGGTCGCTACGTACCTCGCTGCGAGCGCCGCCGGAGACAAGATGAGCACACTCATGGCGCTCGGCGCAATGCGTGCGCGTTCGGCATATTCGACTGCGAGCTCTGGGCTGCCCTCGACTTTTCGTGAGAGGTCATACTCGGCGCGATAAACATGGTCCGAATCGCCACCGACACCGTCTAGATCCAAATATCCCCCCCATGCCCCAACAACAAACGACACATCACTTTGTAAGTTTTTTTTTTCTTTCATTTTTTCTAGACTTGAGGTTCTCTCTGTGGGTGTCGTCTGCAGGCTCATGGCGTCCATCAATGTGGCCAAGGTACCGCCGCAGCTCCCAGGTAGCCGTATCCCGGCGTCTTTCGACATCACGCCGTCGCATGGCACGGCTCCCCCAACGCACATCCTCGCCATGCAGTTGAGCCCGTCCTTGGGACGCCGTCTTCCTCGTCCCAGCGCACCACATCGTGCTCGCCGCACACTGCACGCACATCCCACGCCTGCCCGTCTCGCGTCCGTAGATGCGCTCCAGCGGCGCCATCGCCGTTCCCGTAATGCCGCTCGTCGTGCCGCACGCCGAGGCGTTCGCCCCGCTACACGCCTCCGCCTGCCCCCGCTCCTCTCCCACGCAGAAGACCGCTTTTGTTCCCAACACGACCCCCCCTGCTGCCGAGACTGAAGTTGCCCCTGCCTACGACATGTCAGCCCCAACTCCCGCTTCTACTATTGCTCCTGTTCCCATGACTCAAGCCCGAAGATTCACCTCTACATTGCGCCCAGCGGTGGCGGCTGCTTCCAAGCCTACGAAAGCGCCGGGATCTCCTCCGAAGTCTACTCCGTCTAGC
>QFDV01004003.1:1271-19552 GCA_003315845.1 Lactarius trivialis
GGGGGTGCGGCCCGAGCCCTTAAAAAAATTTGCCGACCCCGTGCGATTTTTAAAATCCCTGACCCCCCTTGTTCCACATTCGGATCTCGTTCCCACTTGAGAAGTAAAGAAGATGACTTGACATCAATCATGTCTTTGATTTCAAGGCAGAGGTTGGTAACTCAGGCTCGGGTAAGAATAGATCGCGATCCAAGTCGCCATCGGTTGTTGCCTATCAACGCATCGCCTCCCATTCGATGTATCAACGTCATCAACCATCGACGGATTTGTCTCCGCCGCGCCGCGGCTGTGGAAGATTGTTGTCAGAGACGAAGATTCGGCAAGAGAATCAAACATCTCCATCTCTCACTCACAGACTGGTCTCTGTGGCTTCACCTTTCTTTCTTTTTCACTGCTGTGGCTATTGACACCTGGCTTCAGTTGCCGTACTTACTTTTCCAAAGACCCAGCTGTCTAACTACCGCTATTTCTCCCTGTTCCAATGAGCGTTGCCGTCGTATCTGCGCGGACTGCTGGTCAAGTCGTCTTGGTTCGTCCAAGCCCTACGGAACGGGTCGTTAGTCGCACCTAATTGTCCGCCCGCAGTATCTCAATCCCCAACAGCCAACGCCTCCCCTGCCCTATGAATTGCACGAGCACGTCAGTACCAATTGCACACATTTTTTTTTCGTGACCTTGATTCACCACCAGGTCACCGTTGATGCATGGGCGACCCGTATAACTCAGCTTATTTACGTGGGCAGCCGTTATAATAAGCCTGTGCTAGAAGGCATCTGGTTAATCCTCACGTTTATGTGAGTGCCTAGATTGAAAGATGTTCGGTTCTGGGTGCTGAGCCGTGCTGGCCTCCCTTGGGTGACAGATGCGCACTTGCGGTTCCTACAGGCCTCAACAGCGAAATATTCCATGCACTCGTTAAAAAGCCGGGTACTGATGATTTCGACGCAAGATATCAGACCCGGTGGATTTCCACCGCCATATTTATCGGCATTATGTTGGTGTTTCTCATTCCGCTCGGTTTATGGAAATCTTTCGGCCAAGCACGCCTGACCAAACTCATCAAACAATGGGAATCCGAGGATGCGCGTTCGCGGGAACCAGGGACCTTCACGCCGGTATGGAAGGCGAAGCTGTCTGCTTCTTTCAGATCGTATACGGTGCGTAAACGGCGGTGGACCCTACTCCGGCATACGCCAGTCGTTAAAGCGACACTCCAGTGCCTAACGATTACAACACCCTATGCGCCAATGCAATCATACTTCCACCCGGCGGCGTATATGCCTTCGGTGAGCGCCTTTTTTCTGCTATCTACCACTTTTCTGATCGTTGTGGTAGTGGATAAATGGGCCCGTCGATACTGGCTCCAACATCGGCCTCCAAGTAGTGAACCAAGGGCTTCAAAAGCCGACTATGTATGGGGAATTGCCGCTGTATGGCAACAACGACAGGAAGTCCAGTGGGGCACTTCAACCTCATGGAGAACACGGTGTGCAACCCTATTCGGAGAAGAATGGCTTGGAGGCCATCGATATCTAAACCAACGCAGGGGCAAGATATCCGGGACGTTCTTGGCGTGCGACTTGAGCTTCAGGGCGTACGTTGTGAATGGGATTTTCATAAAATTTCTCCTCAATGTGTATCGCATAGTTATAGATAGGTTCACCTGCGAATTGATGTTCAGGATTAACACAAGGTATCCGATGTCCGTGGTGGAAGTGCTGAGCGTTGCTGTAACATTATGAAGCGACATACTAGTAGTACACAGCCAAGGCCACGTCAACAAGCAGGTCAATGCCACGCTGAGGTGTATGTATTCCTCCAAGGATACTGTAACGGCTGTGTCATCCGAAGTGAGATCAGGCTCAGAGTTCACAGTTCACTGAAACAACCATTTTTGCCGTTAACAATAATGCATGACCGTCTCTTCCTTGATGAAGCGTAAAAGTCACCTTGCTTGGCAAGGTCATAGACCAGGTCAGAATTACTTAAGATTTCTGGCAGACAATTGTAAACAGAACCAGATACGATATCTAGATCCCTGAGTCATCGTCTCGTCTCGTTGTGCTTAGTCACATATTTACAGTATGTGAAAGAAAAAAAGGCCGCTCACACAGACAACATACCAATTAAAAGAAAATTGCTTGTGCTAATAAATTCCAAAATAAACAACAGACAATACAAATCCTTTCTGCTTCGTTCAAGCAAGGTTGTCGTCGACGGAGTCGACACCTAGTGTCAAACTTGGAGTTATTACTGAACCTGTCTGTCATGGCGGCGGCTCAATCCGGACCGTGCGGGATATCTCTGCATTGACGGTGGCGTTAGAGACCAAACCTGGATGACGATCTATTGCCTCTACATCTTTGACCGGTGCGTATTCGTTGCCCTCACCTCGTCGCTCCGCGCACGTACGCCCTAGTCACACACTCACCAGGCACTGCAACTGTGTCTACTATCACGACTGGCACCGGACCAAGCGCCCAAGACGCGCCAACGACGGCGGCGGCCTCCTCTCGGGCGTCTCACACGCCCTCGCACCCTTGCCGCCCTCCGCCCCTGCTCCGGGCTCCGCACCGAGCACGCCCTTCACTAGTCCACGCAACACGCTCGCGTCTACTTCGGGCGTCCTCGTCGCCCTCAGCGACACCAGCTACCAGTCGCAGGGCACCGTGGTGCCTCAGTCTGCGCCGCCCGCAGCGGCGACAGCAGCGGGCACGGGCCTGCCCTTCGACGAAGAGGCCAAGCTCGTCTACGGCGTAATCCTCTCGTTAAGGAACATGATCAAACGTCTGTCAGGCAGGTACGCAACATCCGCCGCGTTTTTCTTGTCTTGTATCTTTCGTTTTGTTGATTGATCTGTTTCCGTGGCGGCCGTCCGCCGTTTGTCGTTCAGGGATGAGTCGTTTGTCAGCTACCGCACGTCCACGTACAAGCTACACCTCTTTGAAACGGTTTCAGGCTACCGCTTCGTAATGCTGAGCGATCCCAACGCTGAGTCATTGCGCTTCGTCATGCGCTCCATATACACTGGCCCTTTCCTGGAATATGTCGTCCGAAATCCCCTCATCTCTATGGACTCGCGCGAGAGGGGCATAGACAACGAGTATTTCCGCGCGAGCGTAGACCGTCTTATGCGCGGCTTGTCCGTCTTTCAATGAAATAAAAACGAAAGCAAAACTTTGGAGAGCTGCACGTCTCCATTTATATAATACAGATACCAGTGTATGCAAAGCAAGAGAGCAAAGCGTATGCAACCATAGCGGTCCGTCCCATCAAAAGGTTATAGCTGGGCTTCACCGTCGCCAACTTCTGTATTGGCGAGTTGTTTGCGCAACGTGCTCATCAGCGACGTCTTTATTTTACGCTCAAAGTCGTCTCCAACCTGCTCGCCGCTATCGCCGGCGACCGCCTCATCGAGCGCGAGCTTGGTTTGCCCGAGACGTAACATGTCTTCCTCTATAGAGTTGCGCGTTATCAGCTTTACGACGTCAACGTCGCGCTTTTGTCCAATACGATAAGCACGATCCTGCGCTTGCTTATCGTTATGTGGGTTAAAATCCTGGTCGAAGCTTTCCGCAAGTTGAGATACGGACGGGCATAAGTAACATAAAGAGTTTTCAACGCACAGGATCACGACACTTGCGGCGGTCAAATTAATTCCCATGCCACCTGCTTTAGTCGACAGCAGGAAGCACGGGATTGACTCATCCTCATTGAACTCATCGACCAGAGACTGACGAACGTCCACAGCCGTTGCACCAGTTAATAACAGATACTTGACTTTCTGCATCTTGAAAACAGATTGTAAAATATCCAGGATCTGCGTAAACTGCACACGGTGTATGTTTATCTTGATATGCAAATATTCAAAAAGGACACTCACCTGCGAGAATATCAACATCCGCCGGCTCTCGGCCTGGTATCCCTTCAACAGTCTTAAAAGTGTTTGCACCTTTCCTGCCTGCAGGTAGCATTTCTCGTCCTGCAGGAACTTTTGGGTTGACTGTAGGAGGTCGTTATTGACTATTCACACCACCCCAGCGCCGTTCCTCGCGTACCACATAACTCCTCAAAAAGACCTGGAGTTCAGCATCCGTCATAACTTCCATATCTTCTTTGACAAATTTGGCCACTGCGCCACGCCTCTTAAAATCAGCTTCCTTCAACAGCACTCTGGTCACGGCGTCGAGGGTGTTGTCCGTGTATTGTGTTCGAAACAACATAGGGTGCGATGCAGCCTTGCGCAGGTCCATTAAGACATTCGAGCTATTCTCCAGATATAATTTGTCCTTCGTTCGTGGTGTCTTGGACTTCTTGGACAGTTTTGGCCGACCGTTTACGGGTGGAGTCTCGGCGCCAGGTGTCGATACCTCAGACTCGAGATCGAATATGGTTTTGCGGGAACGATTGAGCGCGTCGTTGTATATAGCACGCTGTTGTGGGGTCATTTCGCACCATTCAATTCGCTCCATCTTCTTGGGTAAATCTTTTAACACCTAGAAACAACTGCGTGAGTGTTGACGCGATAGTGCGCAATCAACAATCACGCACCTGGTCTTTCCTTCGGCGCAAAACGAAAGGGGTCATCATTTTCTTGGCACGGGAAACCCGCTCCTGTGCGAGCAAAGTGACCTTGGAATCGCCCTTGGCCTTGAATACGGCCCTCAGCGACTCTAGGGAATCCTCCAACAAGTCCGGTAAGATAAAGTTCATGAGAGACTACTACGTGGATCAATCGACGGAGAGTTAAACAATTCGGACGACATACCACTAGCTCCTGTAAATTATTCTGTAATGGGGTTCCCGTAAGTAATAGGCGCCAGCCGGACTTGTTCCTCATCAAAGCCTGGTATCGTTGCGATTCAAAATTCTTTAAGACGTGGCCTTCGTCAAAGACACAGGTCTGTCGCGCGAGGTAAGCAAACTTTCGGTTAATTGACCCAATCACTCACATCCCACTCGATTTTCCTGAGGAATTTGCGATCCTTATCGTCACCTGTGGCTAAATTATAGGTTGTAATAAGGACCTCCCAGGATGCAGTTCGGCTTCCCAAAGTCTCAAGCAGTGTTTGCCGGAGGAAGGGCCTATCATCCTTGCTACCGTAATACGTTTGAACGGAGATAGCTGGCGCGAAATGCGCAAATTCCCGAACCCAGTTTTCCAGCGTTGATGACCTAAATAGGCCGGAGACAGTGTGTGAAGGGGCCACATACCTCAAGGACATTGGCACTTACGGAACAACAACGAGATGCGGCCCCCCTTTTCCGCTGTCCTTGAGGTGAGCAAAAAAACTGATGACCTGGACGGTTTTCCCCAAACCTTGAGTCGCAGTGCCTGAGCAGGGATCACACATTCAGAAACTGGGAAGCGTACCCATCTCATCAGCCAATATGCAACTCCTGCCTTTCTTATACAAGAGGCGGAGCCAGTTGACGCCAAGGAGTTGATATCCCTTGAGCTGTACGTCCCTTGAAAGCGACTTGGGCTGTTCGGAGAGGAAGTCCTGTGACGTACGCTCGTTGACTGGTGCTACCAGACTAAGAGCGCCGTTTTCGTCTAGATTGTCACAGGTAGCCTTTTCCTTTCCCTTTCGTGTGTCCTGGGACCACGACGCGATAACGGCACTGAGTTGCCCACCAATCCGCTCACACTGTGCGAGGACGTCGTCCACGGCGCCATATCCGCGGAAGATTTCTACGCAGTCGTCGAACATTCGCGAGCCGACCCCCTTTGACGTGGCACCCTTCTTTTTACCTTGCTGACCAAGTTTCTCTCTGAGATCATCAACCGAGTCAAACGGGCGCAGCTCGATGATGGTCTGGGCCTGATCCGGAGTACACCCTGAACAATAGTAGGTTAGCGTACTGGACAAATGCATCAATGGATCGTTAAAGTCTTGCCTGTTAATTCTTGAAGACCAGCGGCACTCGTAGTATTGAAATAAGCTAGTGCGCGACGTTCATCGGAGGAAATTTCCTCCACTCGCCGTCCGCCACAACTAGAGCCCTTGTCCGACTCGGACTTCATCTGTTCCTCCTCTTCATCTGACTCGGTGATGCGCTTTGGCCTGTTAAAACGCCGCAATGCAACGATCGGCGAGGCTGGCGACTGTTGCGATATCACGCCAACAGTAATTAGGGGTTGCTCGGGCGGCGGCGGCGGCGGCGTTGAGCTCCGAGGTGCTAAGTTGGTTCGTGCGGCATAAATCATAGATTTCTTCCCCTTCTCTTTCGCGGCGGCACGCTCTGCATGTCTCGCATCTTCCAGTTCCTTGACGCGGCCAGTGCTGGGTGACACCAATGGCGAGGGAGCCTTAGGGCCTGGGGGTGACATAGGCTGATATGAGAATGAAGGATCGAGGAGTAGCGCCGTCGCCGCACGGACATCGCGCCCTGCCTGGCGCCATGCGGCGCGCACTTTCCTTTCTTCAAACTGGGGGAATGATATCCGGAAGGGTAGAAACCCGGGTCCGTCGTCTATAACCTCCATAACACCATGATCCTGTGGGCGCACACCACGCACGATGCGGGTCGAGTTCGAGTTCGTATTTAGAACAGACTCATCCGAGGATGTGGACATGTTTGCTATTCGAGTGACAACTGGCGCGCGACGCTGGCTAGACTTCTGCGCAACGGGTGAGTCCGGGATGTTGAACCGATCCAGCGAATCGTCTGATAATGGCGGACGCGTGCGCTTGCGTGGTGGTGCATCGGAGACATCATCGTCTACACGGGGACGAATAGAGCCCGCAACAGATGTGGCAGAAGACGCGTCGGACCGGAGGCTACCGTTTGTGAAACCACTGGACACTGAGAGGGGGTCTGGACCAGACAGATGGCCGGCGCTTTCGTATGTCAGGCTTTGGACGGGCTCATTGTGTTGAGAAGGATGGTTTTGTCCAGTTGTATACGGCGCTGACAGAGGGCTTGAGCTCGGGACAAGGATTGTTCCGTTAGGTTTGGGAGGGGGAGCGAAGAAGCGGGATGACACTGGAGTTGTCGCGTCGCGCGACTGTGCTGGCATTGATACAAGCGACCGTGATTCGGACGAGTTAGCTGTCAATGTTGATGGCGACGTAGAGGATCCCTGGGATACTGCTGATGCTTTCTGCTTCTTCTTGAACCTGAGTTGATCCAAAGCGGCACTCTGGGAACAGGCGGCCACACGATGAGACGACATAAATGTACAGAAGCTCGCAATAAACGAACCCTCTTGGCAGCTGCATCCTCTCCGAATGACATCTACGAAAGGAACGAAAGAAAAAGTACAGGAAATGTGTTAGAGTTGGAGGCTGGTACGCCGAGTATTCTGAGACAATGAACACGGCAAACGAAAAACAAAGAGCAACGCCTGAAGTCTGTTGCCGCCATGTCGGAGAGTCAAACAATGTGGCTGTTGACTGTCAAAAAACCTATATTTCGTGCGTACTTTACATATACATGAAGGTCGACAAGAGAAAAGAATAGGTAGGAGAATGGGAGGGGAACTATGTAGTCTACCCGACTACTAAACGGATATGTTCAGCACCATCTAGCACCAGTCAACACCTACAAGCAGGGTGAAGGGGGCTATGTGAGCAGACATAGAAGCACAAGGTGAACGGCGAAAGGGTATGTGTGTATGTCCTGTGTGCAGATTTGACGTGCGAATTCTGCTACCAACCAACCGGAAATTGCGCTTGAGTAAAGTCCTGGTAGACAACGCTGAAACAAACACAGCATCCCATGCTGCATGTTCAAGTAGCCGCATAAGCTAAGCACGGTCAACAGTAGGGCAGTAGAGAATCGAAACAATTGGTCGTCAGATTGAAAGTACTAGTGAATTTGAGTCTAGTGCAAAAATCCGAAACGAAGATTGAGTGTAGTGAGAACATGCTTCAACCACAGCGGAGCATCCCCGAGTGCAGCGAAGATCGCGAGAGACACGGGCAGCACTGCAGCACAATACCATGCCACCCGTGCAGGTTGCTGACAACAGCTAGCAACGAAGAGAGAGAAGGGGGATGGGAGCAAGGAAAGGAAGGGAGACAACGGACACCCGACACCCGAAACCAACGGCCCGGCCTAATTGAGGTTTATGCGCATAGCCCCAGACGGTACCACAACCCACAAAACGATAGATTGACAAGGTGACGGGATAGATATGGTGCTGAAACAGCCAAGTACTGTGACACAGTGAAAATTTCGACTCTCATCTGGGTGAAGCGCATAACCAAGAAGAAAGAAAAAAAGGTAAGAGCGCGAATTCAATCGTTTGACTTCCCCAGTAAGGTCACCCACCATACCATCCCAGTAAAAGCATGTTGTGAAGGAACTCACAATTAGAACCGGAAATAACCGAGATCACATCTTCCCAAAAATGTCCGACGGTCATTACGAAAGAAAAAAGGAGACATGGTTGATCCACTGCGAGAGAATTTACTGTACCACGAGAGGGAGAAAGGAAAAATTGAGTTAGACAAAGGGAGCGAAAACAAAGTAGCGATTGCACCTTATCTTTCTTTGCCATCCCCTAGACACGGGAACAAAAAGGGGATAGCATGGTCATGATGATTGGCTTGATGGCTTGATGGTGGTGGTAAGAAAGAAAGAGGGTGGGATGATAAAGCGAACAAACAAAAGCGAACAAACAAAATGCTCGGAATGCGTACGTAATTATTTTCTCACAGTCAGTAGCCAATCACAGTGCATCGTGTTATAGAGGCGCAGCAACTATGCCACGACTGTACTGTACCACCAAGCAGTGTCATCGGGACAGACCTCTCTCTGATAGGCCAGACGAGTCCGACTGCTACATTCGACTTTTATATGGCTTTCTCTATCACATCTCTTCTGTTATTTGCCGTCTTCCTCGGCATTTTCCTCCTCATCACTGTTCCTTTAACTGGAGCCCTCGTCCGTCTCAGGGCAAATTACAATCCAAAAGGTCTCCAATTAGATCCAGAAGATGGCGTGCAGCCCCATACCGGCCCTGTAATAACTAGCTTTTTCCTTATGTTATCCAGGGTTCGCAGGCTCGAGGTAGGTAGCGCTGCTTTTCACAGCTCCCTCAGTTCGCTCAGCGGTTCCATCTATCTAGGGTTGGGCTGGCCTTATGAAAGGCACAAGTGCGCCGAGTGGCCATCCCATCTGTCGAATTCGCTCTTATTTTTCTTCTTGACCAGTGCCAACATTATTAGCCAATGCTGTGCTTTCACTTTTTTCCGCTATCTTTCTTGACGCATCTTTGTCAAGTCCACGCAACCACGGTATTTACAACTCTCCCGCGACCAAGATATGGGGCACACTTCTATACAGCATCTTCCTGATGCTTGTCTCTCTCCCAGCGATAATAATCACTTATAGGTCTGTCTTTTCACCTTTGTCAACTTCAACTCCGTTCAAAACAGATTCTTGCTCTAGGTCAATTATCACACCATATCAGCTGCCCTATCTCCGCCCGTTGCATTCTCTACGCGTTCTCTTGACCCCTACGGAACGTCGCAAACCTTGGATCCTCTACCGTACTCCAGGTCTCCTCGCTGCAGAACTTCTGCACATAATCTATGTTGTCATTGGCCTTCGAATTCTTCGCCACCTGCTACTTCCCTCGCTCTCTCGTGTGGACGATTCAGTGCCCCAGGACTTTTCTCCTCGTAGCCTCACAATTTATTTAGCTATCTCCCTCTTCAGTACGGGCGTTCTATGCCCCCTAGAAGTGATCTCCACTCGTCTCGCTGTCCAGCGAAACCACGAGTCCGCGGAGTTCAACTCAGTCGCTCAGGAAGAGGCCGGTGACACCGAAGATCTCCCAGAGTACTCCCCAGATGAAGACGTCATTGGGTATGAATTTTTTTCCGTCTCGACCACACTTCGGCGTCTGATCCCGCGCACATAAACCGTACAGGCTGAGGAACGATACGGATCCATACTTGGGTCTCAAAGACTGCGCGAAGAGGATAATCGATGAGGAAGGTTGGCGTGCCTTGTATCGCGGATGGTGGTTGACTATGCTGTTTGGCGTCTTCGGTGCATTCGCATAACTAGCCATCTCCTGATTATGTCTCTTCACACGATAATTGTACTACAAAGAGGTCCATTTCAGCCAAGTGACCGCACTTTTTCGATCACTGTCCTACTAGTCATGCATGTGGTCTGACGGTCATTGTCATCCTCGCCAGATTCTCGCCAGGTCTCCGTTATCTCATGACATACGAACCCCACGCCAGCGGCAAAGCTCGGATACTGCATACCTTACCGCCATTCAAGGTAAGCGTTAAAAAACTGAGACCCATGTTTGGAAGTCATACGTGAGTATCGATCTAAAATGTGGGGTTGGCCCATGCGATTTTCGACCTGCACTGCACACCGAGCCGAATGCTGATCGGCGATGTAATATGAAATGGAACAACCTGATAACAGCGTTTCCCACTGCCAACCAAGCACAGGAGCAATACTTACTGCAGGATAAAGCCAGGGCATGATTCGTAGTATATAGACATGCTAGACTCGTAACCAGCTTTTGAGGGGCGTCGCGTAAATCGACAGGATCCTCGGTTAGACATGCCTAGAGGGTTAGGGTTATGCATACTGTGGGAAAGCTGAATAATACTTGGCTGTGTCGTCGCGTCCTTCGGTCTCGTACTGTTACTGAACTTCCATTATGGCCTCCCATCTTGTAAGTTTTCCTTTCCATTTCCTTTGCTCCAAACATCTCACGCACCCTTATTTTTAAAGGCAAATATTTTTGGTACGGAGCAGGATCGTGTAAACTGCTCTTTCTATTACAAAGTATGTGGCTTTCATGTCTGGTTACTTGTGCACCCAAAATGACCTCACCTAGATAGGTGCCTGTCGGCACGGGGACCGTTGCTCTCGAAAGCATATCAAGCCTCCGTTCTCACAAACCATCCTCTTGCCAAATGTATATCATAATCCGGCACACGATCCGGTATGCAAACTCTCGGAGAAAGAGCTACAGGAGGGGTTCGATGCCATCTATGAAGATTTGTATTGCGAGCTGGCAAAGTTTGGGCATCTTCTCGAGCTCCATGTGCGTCAGCAATTACCGGGCTTCTTTGGCGCGCTGACATTTGAGTGGTAGGTTTGTGACAATGTTGGCGACCATTTAATAGGCAACGTGTATGCGCGTTATGAATGGGAGACGGAGGCACAGGCCGCGGTCGATGGTTTGAACGACCGTTGGTATGCAGGTGCGTATGCTTCGTGTCGTGGATGTGTCTTGTATACTTAACGTTCTCCATGTAGGCCGGCCTCTGTACGCCGAATTGTCTCCCGTCACGGACTTCCGCGAAGCTTGCTGCAGACAGAATGAGAACGGCGAGTGCAATCGCGGTGGTTTCTGTAACTTCATGCACTTGCGTCTTGCATCCAAAGAACTTGTCTCTTCCCTGCGCCACGGCCAGCGCCTTGAGCGTCGGCTCCACCCACCCAAAAATCAAGTCGGAGGAGGTGGCTGGGAGCCATCTAAGCGCGAGGCTGGGCGAGGTCGAAGTGCTAGTCCGAGACGTGGAGGTGGCAACGGAGAAGATAGGTGGACGCGTAAGTAGGTTTTAGCGCGTATCTCCAATCTTCTGCATTGCCTCTGTTTTCCCCCGGTCTGGCAGTCAAGGACTTGAATGTATCTTGCGTCTGCTTGTTCTGCAATCAGTAATCACTCATTCGAGTTTAGCTTGAGTTTCTACACACTCCAGCGACTTATCAAGATATGCTATCCAGTGGTTTCGTCACCAGAAGAAGTTGATAGATGGAGAAGCGTTGCCTTGCTCTGCAAAATGATTCGCTGTACAGTATGCAAGCTTAAGGGGTCATGGGGTGATGGCAAGCTGGGCAACAGGCCAGGGCAACCTGGACCTCTAGCCTTTCCAGAACGATGGACGACAATCGTGACGCCAAATTGAAGTTACCGAGAATACTTATGTTTTTTAATTGTGGGAAGACGACAAACAAGTGAATGAACAAGGGTTATGAGATGTAGTATGATTACTCAGACCAGCCACTCATGACACTCGCCCCGCCCACCATCTTGCAATAGGTTGGGCCATTGCACAATAAATCTCGCATCACAGATCAGTTTCAGAATTTGCGTAATGGATGTAAAAACAACTTGCACCTGTCCACAATAGGGCGCAGTAGCTTTCCCGTCAGCGAGAGGGTTCGAACGCGTGCAAAGGTCTCAACGTACACCAGTCTCGGAGACGGCAATCCAAGGAACTGCGATCCTTGTCAATAATAAAGGGCGATGAGAAGCGAATCACCCACTCGGTTGATGTACGCGACCACACAGAGAACAAAGCAGGTCCCAGGTCCATTCAGGAGAAGAACGTCAACATTGAGGCTAAAGGAATCGCCAAGTAGCCGCGGCGCCAGGGTGATATAATAGAATGAGACCAGGAAGGAACGGAGCGCCGTGACTGGGAGAGTGAGTAAGTTCTGATGCACGCGCCGAGCGCGGGGGATAGTGAGGATTTGGTATTCGCCAATAGAGCCCTCTGGGGGCTGTCAAATGCAAGGGACACGATCAGTCAAAGTTGGGCAAGAGCGGCAGGAAGCAGCACTCACAAGAGATGGTTCAAAAGCAACTTTAAGCCGCTCTAATGCGATGGCCTTTGTCGCGCTAAGTGAGTCACCCTCACTAACCAGGTAAGTCCTCGGAGTGTAACGTGCAAAATCCAGAGTAGATATAAGCGTGAGGGCCTCGCTGCTGTGTCCACCTAGATAATGACGATACGGTTTGAGCGTGGTGGCAGGTGATTGAGTAGACAACTTGCCTGAACCAAGGAAGACGGCTAGATGACAGGTCCTACTATGATCCCGTCTGCGAAGTACATCGTCCTTCGGCAATACGATAATCACGTAGATTCTTGCAATGATCGCGAGTGTGAACGCAATTGCGACCAGTAACCAGGCCGGGAGATACATGCGTTCTAGTGGTGTGTGTGTGTGGTCTATAACTGGTCTATATGGCTCGCGAGAGCGGGTAATAGAGAAATAGTGTTCCGTACATGTAATGACTCGGATGAGTGGTCGCAAAAAACCGCCACGCCTTCATCAGGATCACCACCCAAGTCACACCACCCTTACCACCTCTGCCCGATTCTTTCGCCCTTTCTTTCCCCGCGGCGCAACACACTTGACTTGGAAACATACAAGGGGGCATCCGACACCAAATTGACTCACCCTCGTTTCCATTGACATGGCCGCGGCCGTCATCACCGTGGATAAAGAAATGGTCGACAGCCTTCGCAAGGCCATCAAGGACTGCGCAGATCGTGGCTTGCAACATGCGTCCAAGTGGTATGCTGGGCCAGATCACTGCTAGGCCCATTTGTCTAACGACTCTCGGAGGGCTGCTGAGCTTCTGGCAGCCGTGCCACCTTCCAAACGGCGTGCTTATCAGGATCTGTCGTTTGTATCGTCAACCCCTGCGCGCACTGGCCCCTTAGGTGCCTCTCTCCCACCGGTGTATTTCCCTCCTCCCCACCCACACGCGCCCCTCGCCAGCGCCGTGGACTCACGTGTGCCACCAGAGGAACTTACGCTCGAACTCGACGAAGAAGACATCCTCTCTGCAGGCATGGCCAGCTTTCGCTGCCGTGAGTTTGCTCGTGCAGCACGCACCCTGAGCGCGTGCTCGAGTGCGAAGGGACGGTTCTTATCGTTATACAGCTGCTATCTCGTATGTCTTGCTTCCGCCTTTCGGACATGCCATATATTGATACCATCGTGGGAAGGCTAGCGAGAAAACCGCTCTCCGAGATTGGAATAAACTCGACAGTAAGTTATAGATGATGAAAATGTATCAGCCTTGAGCATGACACTGACTTAACGTGTGTGAAGTGGAGCGGAGTCAGCCTGCGGTGCCTGTTAACACAAGCCTCTTGGGGCTATATGAGACGGCCTCGTCCATCGAAAGCAAGAGAGATCCGTGGATACTCTTCCTGTATGATCGTGTTCCAACCATCTTGTCGCCCCAGTGCTGACTTTAACACCTCAGCCGTGGTCTATTGCTATATCGCCTTAACCGGAGGGAAGAGGCTATAGAGTGTGTACTGCTTTCTCTTCAACATTACCTCTGGAATTGGTCAGCCTGGGACCTCCTTAGCAATCTGATTAATGACGGTGAAGAAGTAGGCACCTGTTGACAATTCTTCTTCTTATGCTTATATCCCCTTGCAGCTCTTCTCCTTGCTCCCGATCTTACCCATACCCTCGATTCACCCCCTTCTCCATTTGTTCCAAATACGCACGCTCAATGCGCTTCATCAACCCTCTGAGAATGAGCTCGGTCTTTGCGATCGCCTCCTTGGTCCGGAGAACTTTTCGGAAAGTCTCTGGATTATGAGTCTTCGAGCTAACGTACTCTACCATCTGCACGGCAAGTCGTTCCTTTTTTCGTCTTGTTATTACCCTCATGCTACAGATTTTCAGATTTCTCTGCTGCCGAGGAGCAGTTTGAAAAAATTCTTGAGATTGACCCATGCCGGATCGACGATATCGACGTCTATTCCAATATTCTGTACGTCACAGAAAACCGTCTGACACTGTCAAGGCTTGCGCATGATTTTCTTGCACTCGACAAGGACCGTCCAGAGGTGTGCTGTCTCGTCGGTAGGTTATTACCCGCTACCTCATATTCCGATCGGGTGCTGATGGAACATGAAGGGAATCACTATTCACTGAGGGCAGAACACGAGAAGGCCATCCGGTACTTCAGGCGCGCTACGCAACTTGATCGGAGGTACCTCTCCGCTTGGACACTTATGGGCCACGAATATGTAGAGATGAAAAATTCGCACGCAGCGATCGAGGCGTACCGCGGTGCCGTGGACGTGAATAGGAAGGACTACCGTGCGTGGTACGGCCTTGGACAAGCCTACGAGCTCCTCAATATGCATCAGTATGCTCTGCATTACTATCAACATGCAACTGCTCTGCGGTCAGTTCCTATTCTAGCCATAAACGTTCTAGGGCCTCATCGTGTACACCTGTAGCCCATATGATGTTCGGCTGTGGCAGGCGCAAGGCGCAAGTTATCAAGAGATGGGTCGACTTCGCGAGGCCATCGAGTGCCTGAAGCGAGCGTTGCTTGGTGCTGATGCTAACGAGATTGCCATCGCTCTCAAACTAGCCAGGCTCCATTCTGACTTGGACGAAACCGCAGATGCAGTTGCGTACCACCAGCGGGTCATAGAAATTTCCCGAGCTACGTGTATGCCATCTTTTCAAATCTTTCAGTCTTGCGCTGTGACGTTGACTGTATGACCGTGCAGTAAAACCTGTAGCGGAGTGGGCTCGCTCCGCCATGTATGTCGCCCGGTATTATTATGTGTCGGATGGAGGGGACCTCGAGCTTGCGGAAGATTTGTTGGAAAAGGTTGCGGGGAGCAACTCGGAGGATGCAGATTCGGCGGCGGACTTACTGAAGAGGGTTAAGGCAGCGATATCGAGAAAAGAAGGATTGGAGGCCGCGGATGTAGATGTGAAGCAGGAGCAAGACTTGAGTGTAGAAATGCCAGCTTGATTGTGGTGTGGAAAGGCCTACCCTCAAGAATGTATTGATTGATGCATCGGGTCGCGTCGTTCTCGCGGTCACGGGGATTTAACCGGCCAAATTTTGACAAGAAAATAAACAGGAGACCATGTCGAGGACACCGCTGCTTTCTCTTCCTCAGTCTCCTTCAGCTTCAATCCCAGATCTTACTCATAGCCATGACCCTTCTCCTCTCTCTGCCAGTTCGGCATCGACACCTAGCGCCCAATCGATTCCGTCCGCCAGCACTTCTGCTCCTGACGTTCCTGCTTCACTGCTACCATCGCCCAGTCGCTTGCACCGCCGGCGGCCACCCGTAATTCCTTTATCTGCTGACGAGGAAGCTGCCGCAGCTCGAGTTTCATCAAGGTATGGAATGATGATACTTATACTCATACAACAATCAATCCGGAAATTCAGGGTCGCTGCTCACCTGACCGCCGACCATATCTCTGTTTTGTTCCCTGACATCAGGACACCATTCCAAGACGTCGGAGATGTTGTAGATCGTTTGCTTCCTTATCATGTCTTTCAACACCCTAGAGAGGATCTTCTCAAAGCGCACAAAGGTAAGCGCAGAGCTACCGAAGCAGAGATTCTCCAGAGTGAACTTGCAGGTACATTTTTCCTTTCCTCGTGTGCGGTATCCTTCCCTTGCTTATGGTCTACTCAGAAACGAAATTTGCATTAGAATGCTTCAAGCGCCGAAGTGTACTTGAAGAGCGTTTTCGTCGTGCTAAGACAATGTCGGGCAAGGCAGGTTTCGTAACACACATTCTTCTCGGACGGCCGCTAACCGTGTTCTAGCGTACTGCATACGATGGCCAAGCATACTATCTCGAACGACAGGCCCTTGATTTGGAGCGCGCCGACCACTCAGCATTGAGCACGGAATTGCGCACAGCAAAAGCAGAGCTCGAGCGTATCACGCGTCAGCAGCGCTTGGTCGCCCACCCGCAACGTACAAATTACTATCTTGCCGGAACCCCCGTCTACGCACATCACTACCGCGCTTACCATTATCCCTATGCCCAAACATACGGGGCCTCAACAAGTTCTACCACCGCCACCACCCCAGGCTATCCTTATTCCGTCCCGCTCAATTCCACAGTTCAATATGCCCCGCCTCTCGCCACGTCCACCACAACTGCCAAAATATTGTCGACTGCGACCACCCCAACAGGCGCTTCAGCATCGATCACTCCCACGCCAGCCCCCAGCACGGCGGCCCCAGGATCACTGGCTGGGACGTCCAATGCATCCAGTTCGATTCCCGTACAGTTGCCTGTCTCTTCGCTGCCCACGCTACACGCTCTGGGCATCGTACCTGTTCCTACCCAGTCTGTATCGGCCGATGCTCCAACACCGCCGGCGGTCTTGCGTGGCACGTCGGCGAATGGCGCTATGTTGAACCTGGAGATAAACGTCTCATTGCTTCAAGCTGCTCAGATGAGCGGACTTGCACTTATGCTGAACTCAATCATGCGAGGGTCCAGCAACTCAAGTACCACAGAAGTACCACCACACGCACAGGTTGGTGCACCATACACATACCCCTACGCTGCAGCGCAGCCGATGGCCACAGCGACTATTGCCGCCGCGTCAGTAAATGCCGGACTTAATAAAGTGGCAAATGAACAAGAGAACCTTGAGTAACATGAGCACGATGAACAACCTGATCCTTACACTACCACATTATACTTATTTCTGAATATTTTTGTATCATCAATAAAAAATATATGCTTGTCACTGGAGCTTCAGACATTTCCTGTTGATGATATACCAATCATGGGGGGATTCATGGCAACTAAATGAGAGGGGTGAGAATGAGACTGGAGCATCAGTAAGTCACCGAATTTGTTTCGGGTTTTTCCGAGAAACCCAGGAACCCGGAAACCGGCCAAAATATAATCTTTTTTAAAAAAAAACAAAGATTGGTGCCTGCTTCTATAGTAATAATCAACCTTGTAACGTTTGTCAAACGTATGCCCGACTTGGGCGACGCGAGGGCGGCAGCGACTCGGGATGACGAATCCTCCTAACACGTAACCGTAGGTTAACGTGAAGGGCAAAGCGATAGTGAAGCCAGACAAAGCTTTCACACGCCAAACTAAAGATGAACTCGAGAGACGATAAAAGGATGAAGAAGACTGGTGACAATTCAAGAAGACCAAGATGGCGAATCTTGGTCGACGAGGTACATCTTAAATACAACTGGAAGAGGGCTTTAAAGCGCCTCTTGAATCAAGAACCCTAGTACAACGACACTCGTATCGGAACATCAGAGAACATCATAGAACATCGATCAAGAACACATGATAGTACAGTAGGTGTGTGAGGGGATGGATGACGTAAGGAAAGGGGGAACAGTCCCAATGGTAATCTGTATGAGGCGCCAAAACACAAGACGTACGGTGATACATTGTACAACGACGCGAGTCGTGACAAACCTCATGCGATGATTCAACCCTTAGCCTCAAGTGTCTCCGGCAGGAGGAAGAACACCAAGCTTCCTTTGTGAGTTGTTGAGGACTGGGGTGGGCTGAGGCTCCAGTTGGGGAGCAAAAGATGCAGATTGAGGAGTGCGTGGCATGGCGCTGTGGCAGATTGTTAGGCTTGAAGCTTTTGTAACACTTGCAAAATATCAGCGGTTGACTGAACAGCTTCACTAGTACTCAACGACTCTGGTTTTATATTCAACTCTTCTGGCTTGACTTTGGTTGCGGGCTCAGGCACATGTTGAGCAGAA
>QFDV01004005.1:12118-59331 GCA_003315845.1 Lactarius trivialis
TGTCGACGACACGCGCGTTGAAAATGCACGGAGGGGGACCCGAAGTCACCCCGGGAAAGGCACTCGCGGACACATACACCAAAGAAAATTTAGTCATTCTCAAAGAAGGCACGAAGAACCTGGTCAGGCATATCCAGAACTCCAAGAAGTTCGGCCTGAAGGTGATCGTGGCCGTCAACCGCTTCGCGTACGGATTTTTATCCCAAAGGCTCGGTGCGGCGATTGTAGACTGATAAGAACAACATAGGTCGGACACCCCCGCAGAGCTCCAGCTCATCAGGGAGCAGGCGCTCGCTGGTGGTGCAGATGCTGCCATCGTCAGCAATCACTGGGCCGAGGGCGGCGCTGGCGCTCGTGAACTCGCAGAAGCTCTAGTCGCGGCCTGCGAAGGCGAATCGACATTCAAGTTCCTTTATGATCTGAACCTCCCCATCGAGGAGAAGATCACCATTATTTCCAAGGAGATCTACGGCGCAGACGGCATCGAGCTCAGCGACCTCGCCAAGCAGCAGATCGAAACCTATACCCGGCAAGGATATAGCGGTCTTCCCAGTTCGTATTGCCCATCTCGTTGCAGCGTGTCCGGAGACTGACAAGGTCGAGCAGTCTGCATGGCGAAAACGCAATATTCGTTCTCTCACGACCCCAAGTTGAAAAATGCCCCAACCGGTCCGTGCTAACGTGATTTTCGTGGCCGTCCGCTCTCACTCACTCAGCTGTTCCCCAGGTTTCGTCATTCCGATTCGGTCCGTGAGACTTTCGGCAGGGGCTGGCTTCTTGTATCCTCTGCTGGGGGACATGCAGACCATGCCTGGCCTTGGAACTCGGCCAGGTCGGTCCTGTATCCTATCAATAATAATTTGCGATAACTTACGTTTCACAGGGTTTTGGGAAGTCGGGCTTGATCCGGAAACCGGGCGGGTGGTGGGCTTGTTCTGACGGTGCACACCACGATCCCATTCCTTTGTGATCCCCACTAGATCATCGCAAGACACATGAGTCGGCGGTTCCAGCACGCGGCGATGACTGCTGATCGTAATTCAGGATGAGAAGGACGCTCACCTGAGGATTCCAGACCAAGTGATATGACATTGTCTCCATGTATCTACTACTGCACGAATACCACCAAACTGATTACCCTGTCATCGGGAAATCGCACGCTTGTGTCGGAGAAACCCCAGGAGATTCGGTACGGCGATCTGTTTGGGGTCTAACTGCGCGGCGTAATGGCTACAAGGGGTAACAATGCGTCTCGGACGTGAATCGGACCAGCTCGGGTGCAAACTCTCCATGGGAATGCACACGAGTGCGTCTGAGGAAAGGAAACTGATGTCAACGCGCTTGCCGTCACCAGATGAAATAATCGCCGTTCGTACGAGACGTGTGTATCATTGCGAGAAGAGTAAGTAGTCCACTAGTAGGCAGGAGAGACATAGGGTAAGCGCACTATTTGTACGTATACGATATAATAGCGCGGACGTAGACGTGCATGTGAATGTGAATCTCAGAATTGGTGGTCAAAGACAGTGTTGTCGTCCGTCCGCGCGCCACCGGTACCAGCACCAGCACCAGCACCCTGCACACTCTCTTGCCTTGCATGGCTGCTACCACCGTAGAGACCACCCTCAGGGTCCTCAGGACCCTGACCGGCAGATTCGCCACGCGAGTAAGTGGACTCGTCGTCGACTGCAGTGCGATTAGACCGCTTCTTCTTCCTCCGGGGGGTTGTATCTTCAGTGATGGAATATGCATCCTCGGTACGTGCAAATCGATCCTTCTTTATCTTCTTTTTCTTCTTCGGCGCGACCGCGGGACTGGCGGTCGCATCGTCAAAATTGGCGGGATAATGCCAACGATGAGAACGAGATTCGCTGCTACCGTTACTCTGTCCATAAAATTGCTCGTCCTGCGCATTCCAAAGTTCGCCGTCACCAGTCCTGCGGCGGGGAGCTCCAGACTCCGAAGACAAAGAGACGCTCGACGCCTCGGGGTTCTGTCCCTCTTCCAAGGGTTGGTTATCGAGAGCTGAGCTGGGTAGACGTTCATCGTAGCGGCTGGCCCACTGTGAGCGTCGTTCCTTGCGTTTTATGGTTGAAGTATCGACGAGACCGTATCGCTGAGCCCATTTGGGCGTGCGACGATGATTCTTGTTGTTACGGATGTTCTGTATGTAGAAGTTGTGGACATGACCTGAGAGATCGAGAGATCATATGATGGGGATGAGAAGTCAGGAAACGATAACACAACCAACCGGGGATATAACCAGCTAATGTGAGGAAAAGATTGAGCCAGAAATCGCTGCCGATGCCAAAACGGGCAGCAACGGCTGAGATAGTTAATAATAAGTGATAATCGGAAAGACGATCGGACCGACAGACCAAGAGGTGGAAAGAGTGTTCCAAGGAGGAAAAGAATGACGCCGAAACCATGATGTCTTTTAGGTTTGAGGGAGGGCATCGGTTTCGAGGGGATGTTGAGGTTGAGATTGGAGTCGCAGTTGACGTGGAGGTTGAGGTTGAGTCCGAGATTGACGCAGCCGCGGTCGAGGGCCACAGCCTTGTGAACCTTACTGTATGCATTCACATCCACAATCGCCCGTCCTCGCCCTTTCAGATGTCGTTCACGATTCTCCTTCTTCTCAATCCCCGTTCCCATATAATTCCTCCCCGGAGCACTCACACTCATCCTCTCCATCTATCCTCTTCACCGCCCCGAAAGATCACCCCGACCTCAGCTTCCTTTCTACAGGCCGAGAGCTTAATGTTGACCTTCTAGAGCGCGAACTCAATACACTTTTGAACCAAAACGCGACTGCCGCACACACCCCAACCGACGCGTTTCCCCACCACAAAGAGCACCAGGATCATGTACCACGACAATCACAGTCCCCGAGACCTGTACACCAGGCCTTGCCCCAGCAAGCTCTCCCCATGTCTGACCTTAATTTTAATGATATCGCCGCAATGCTCCAGGCCGTTGCAGCAGAAGAGAACGTAGGAAAGGACAAGACTCGTGCAGCCCCCGCCTTTCACTCTCTTACTGCTGATGATTCCCCTCGCACTACCTCACCCAGAATCAGCGATGTACAAACTGCGCTTTCTGATGAATCACGATTTCTCTATGGCTCAGACACTCACAGCGATAATCAGGACGACGACAGCGCGGGGCCACGCAAGCGCCGACGTCTGGGCTCAGATGAACACGAACTGCCCCCTCTGTCTGGGATGCGGAGCGATTTCAACGACATCTCGGATATTCTCAACCACCTAGTACACTTTGAACATCCACATCATGTCCCTCTGAGTACCGATACCCAAGAAGCAGACGACATTGTCGAACAAGTAATACAGTCGTCTCCTGGTGCGAATTCGCCACTCCTGGGCACCAACCATCGTGTATCCATTACTACGCGGCATCCACCCGCGCCGACCATCCCTGCGACCCATGGCGGTGATTCGTCTGTTACGGCGTTCCACAATGCGCGGGCATCCGACTCTTCAGCACCGTCTCGACATCCAACATACATCTTTCAGACCAAGAAACCAGAGCACCCTGCAGACCCAGCGAGTTCAGACGGCAAGAAGCAGTCACACGCATGTGATGAGTGCCGAAAGCAGTTCACGAGGCGCAGTGATCTACTCCGGCACATGCGGATACACACCGGTGAACGACCGTTTGTATGCGTTCGAGAAGGTTGCGGAAAGACATTCATCCAGGTATTCGCTTGCGTTTTCCGGATCTTACTCAGACTGATACACACATCACATCAAATAGCGCTCGGCGTTACACGTGCACATGCGGGTACACACAGGAGAGAAACCACACTGCTGCGAGTATCCTGGGTGTACCAAGACGTTCGGCGATTCGAGTTCCCTTGCGCGACACCGAAGAACCCACACAGGTAAACGTCCGTACAAGTGTGAAGACCCCATCTGCGAGAAGACGTTCACGAGGCGAACGACATTGACTGCGCACATGCGTACGCACGATCCTCATTGGGAGCCAGATCCCAACATGTATGTATTTGTTATTCTCGTTGATGCACTCTAATTGACCCGTCGTGTGCAGCAAGTACGATTTCAAGCCTAAGAAGCGTAAGCGCAACGAGACTGGCAACCGTGAAGGCTCCTCTGAGGATGACGACCTGGAGGAGTCAGTGCGCACGATATCTGCACTGTTACGAAACGCCGAAGAGGATGCTGGGATGTTGCCATCACATCTACTTGCCCAGGGCGTGGGTCATGATTGTGACCCTGTGGATGGCGACCAGGATACGGTTGAAGGGCGTGATCTGGCGTCTCGGGTGGCCAACATCAACGCACGGATATTGGCTAACGTAATGGCTGAGGAGGCGGAAGAGGAGGAAGTCGACGAGCTTGTGGATGAGTTGGAAGGTGAAGGTGAAGGTGGAACACAGAGAGATATAGGGCTGAAAGGCTGGGATGAAGAAGAAGAGGACAGCGACACCTTCCCTGTGCCTTTGAGACCACGGAAAGATTTGGTAACGTGACGACTTGAGCCGGGCCGATCAGCTGCGGAACGGGACGGAGTGCGGGCGGGGCGCGGGGCGGACGGCGTGGGCCTGAATCTCTCTAGGTCCTCTGATCTCTCAAATACTTTCGTTTCATCTCCACCACCATCACCACCATCACCACAATGTCTACTCCTACTGATTTTGCTCATCCCAGTACGGAGATCATCACTCTCACACGGTGCGTTCTGCATGCTCGAGGAAGCCACCTTGATTTTTGACCCTCCTTTCTGACCTAGTCATGTCCTCGGCGAGCAAATTCGTCTCGGGGTTGCCGCGACGGGCGATCTTACCATTCTCCTCAACGCCATTCAACTCACTTCTAAATTTATTGCTACCAACGTGCGCAAGGCGCGCCTAATCAACCTGTCAGCTTCTCAACCCGGACCGTATGGTTGCTTTGATCACTGAAGTCACTTCCAGCGTCGGCTTGGCTGGCGATACGAACGTCCAAGGCGAGGAACAGAAGAAACTCGACGTGCTTTCGAACGATATCATGGTGAACGCCCTACGCGCGTCCGGAAAGACCGCCGTGCTTGTGTCTGAAGAAATTGACGAGGCCATCATCATCGAAGACAGATACAAGGGAAAGTATTGCGTGGTCTTCGATCCACTCGATGGGAGCAGCAACATCGATGCCGGTGTTAACATCGGCACAATTTTTGGAGTATACCAAATTGTGAGGATCTTCCCGCACGCAGACGGCACACACGATGCGCTTAGCTCGGCATTTGTAGAGCCCGGATTCCCAAGGCACAATTGCAGACGTCTTGAGGCCTGGTTCCGAAATGGTTGCTGCCGGCTATACGATGTGGGTCTTCTCCCACAAACACGTGCAAGTGGTGTACTTGCATCTGAACACTCCTTGTTAGGTACGGCTCTTCTGCGAACCTCGTCCTCTCTACGGGTAATGGTGTCAACGGCTACACCCTCGATAGCTCGCTTGGAGAGTTCGTGCTCACTCATCCCGATATCAAGATACCGGCGCGCGGGAAAATTTACTCGTTCAATGAGGGAAATTCGCTCTATTTCCATAATCCCACAGTCAACTATCTCAAGAGCATCAAGTATCCGCCCCCACCGAAAAGTCCCTACTCCGCGCGATATATCGGGAGTATGGTTGCGGATGTTCATCGGACATTTTTATACGGTGGTATTTTCGGATATCCAGATGACAAGAAAAGCAAGACAGGGAAGCTTAGGTTGCTTTACGAGGCATTCCCTATGGCTTTCTTGACTGAGCAGGTATGTATTGCAACCTGTGGCACTGGTTCTTCGTCAGGGGAGCATATAATTAACGACTACCCAGGCTGGGGGCATCGCAACGACGGGCACCAAGCGCATCCTCGACATTGTACCAACTAGCATTCATGAGCGCACCGGAATTTACCTAGGCAGCAAGGATGATGTCCAGGATGTAGTCAAATTCTACGAAGCGGAGGCAAAATCTGCGTGATGTCAAAGGGGATGTGAGAAGAATGACAAGCGCCTGTGAGGCGCCTCTGTACAAATATAATATGAAGAGGCTCAAGTAATTCGTTTTAGTCACAAATGAGATAAACCGTGATGGAAAATAGAAGTGTATCGATGATATGATAACACATCAACGCAAGTGGTCGACAATCTCAGCTTCATTGGTCATGACACAGGCATCCCTCCTCACCGGGTGAATGCGTGGAGACACAAACTAGCACAAAAGGGTAGGTTTAGCATTGTTACAGGAGAGTCAAAGGGAGCGCCACACCTTCTCGTCATACTCATGCAATACCTCCGCGGCGATGATGGCTCGGTCTTTGAGCAAAGCTTCATAAGTCGTTGTTAAAACTCGCACCTAGTAGAACAAAGGCTTGAACAACGGCAGGCAAGTGAAGAAGAAACGAACCTGAAAGCTGACAGCAACCATGACGGCGGCCATCATGATCCAATTCCCTGTATTCCACAGCATCCACAAGAATACGTGAATAGGCGAGTAGACGCAGAACAGCATAAGCTCTCCTGCGCTTGGCGTCCAAACTTCGAGCTCCTGCACGCGCGGACCGCCATACACGCTGCTCCCCGGGGAGGAGGATGTATTTATGCCAAGAAGGAACCGCCAGAATCCAAGAAATGCGCCCCATGTGTGTGTCCGTACACGGGTAGAGAACGAGGGTGAATCGGCCGGCGCAGAGACGAAGCGGGCATGTGGGGACGAGACAGGGTCTGGTTGGAGGTGGAGGTGGTAGAGTTTAGTGTGTGTGAATAGGAAGAGTGTGTTCAACGATGCAGCGATGATTAGGAGACATGTCATGGGCACCGTCTAAAACAAAAAAAAACAAAAATTCAGCTGGCGCTCGGCACGCATACAGAGTTCGGAGGAACACACCCAGTCGAACCAAGCGACATTGTTGTCTTCACGGTACATATCCTCCCAGCCGATATCCGAATCCGGAATAGATCGGATTTGTGAGACGCGAATGCAGAAATGAATGAGATGTAATGTGCCACCGATTATGCAAGCCGATGTCTTGGGTGCTGGGAGAGGCACGTTGCTGGGGAAGATGGAAATCTCGAATGCGATCCGAGACGGCAAAGAGGTCATTCTTGCACACAGAGCTCAGAGACAACTTTACGGGTAGAAAATTGGGGTGAATCACCTCACGTAGAAGCTCTTCTTGCGCACAGCGCGTCTGGACGATGTGCGCATCCCATCTGGGGTACCAAAGTCACTATTCCGCCCCTCTCGACGTTTGGGACCAAGAGGGGAGTATGGTGGGTCGCGGAGGCCCCGCGCCGCATCCCAGTCAAAAGGCAAACTTGCAGAGATTGAGGGATACTCAAGAGGGGATCTGGCTATCGGGTAGGACGCGCGTGTCTTTGGTGTGATGGGAAGGGCTGGCGCCGAGGTTGACGTGGAAGAGGTAGAGGTGCTCGTACGACCATTTGTAGAAGAGGACCGCCTCGGGGACGCCATTGCGTTTGCCTGGGCAAGACGACGGAGGTCCATTGACGGTGGAGTAGCCGGTAGGCCAGTGCAAGTACCCAGGGCAGGCCAGGCGAGAGAGGAACGCGAACCACGCGTCTTTCACGCGTTTTGTCACGTGTCACATGGTCACTTGGTTCGGATAATTATTTTTCGTGGGAATTTTATGTTCCCTTTAGAGGAAATGAATGGCCACGATGCGTGCATTTTTTTGTTTGTACAACGTTATGTAATATATACAAAGACCAAAAAAGGAAATACGGACAATGGTTTTTTAAGTGGCCCTTTTCGGGTTCTAGTTGAACATCGTCCCCCGTTTACTTCTCTCCCTTGTACATCCACCACCCTCACCTCTTGTCCGTCAGGGACTTTTATTTTCTCAGCCTATTCCTATATCTATCATTCCCGTTTCTCCATTTTTTACAAACATAACTTCCCTTGAGCGCGCCCGCACTTCTACATCCTTGTCGCCTTCGAACTCGATCAGCGTCAGGATGGCTCAACCTTCTTCTTCTCATCGTGAACGTGACAGAGAGGGTCACTCGCACCGCTCTGAACGCTCCACCCATCGTCACCATCGAACCATTTCTTCCACCACCCTTCTCCTTGTCTTGTCCCTCATCCTCGCCGTTCTCGCCGTCATGCTTTCCCTCCCCAGTCAAAGCTCATCCAGTAGTCCCACACCTGGAGATCCTGCAACCCAGGGAGTCTGGAGTGTGCTCACGCCCAAGCGATCCCAAGCTCTCATAGCTCGTGAGAGCAATGTTGCAGTGCGCGAAGCCGAGGTCGCTCGACGCGAAGCAGAGATTTTGGCCGGTGCCCCCGGTGGCGTGGTTGGACCTGGACCCATCGGACCTGCTCCCACGTCCTGTCCTCCCTGCGTAGCGCAGGCGACGTTCGAGGCCCCTCCCATTCAGACCGTTATCAAGGAGGTCCTCCAGGAAAAAGAACTCACCCCACCAGGATGGTGGAAGGATAGCAACGTGCGTTTTGAGGATATCCTTGACCGCGAACTCAAAATTGCCGACCGCGAACGCGAGATCAGTCGTCGTGAAGAGACTGTCAACCGCCGCGAGCATGACGCGTCTCTTCGTGAGAGTTGGATCGTGGACCAACTTGCGTAAGTCATTCGAGAGTTAGACCCCATATGTCCTAGCTGATAGTGACCTGTCCAGTGCTCTCAATAGTGAATCTACAGTTGAAGAAGAATACACTTACGAACCAGCAGCGCCCAAGCGTAGACCATCCAAGGTACCACCGCCTCTCTACCGCCGTCCCGAGCTCTGAGACGAAGGAGGTTCCGGATTCGTCTTTTTCCCACTTCAGTCAGTTGAAGTCTCTGTGATATCCTTCCTCCTACACTCCTTCGTCCGGGCTTGGGGGACAACGGTTTTTCTCATCTCTCTCTTGTCCCCCTCGTTCCCTGTAGCCCCGGAGCCATTCACGACGCGACTAGTCGCGTCACCCGGAATCGGACACGATCGAGATCGAAGGGACGCGTCGTACACGTGATATTCCTGATCGCCCTCGTGCGAGTCGCGTTGCCCATTGCTCAGTTGGGCAATCCAGAATGGCTCCAGGGCTACATCCCCCATTCATACGTCCGAGAATCGCTTTCGCTGACGCACGTCTGTTCTCATTTTTAGGAAGTCCCCCCCGTCGTATTTACAGAGATTGAAACCGCAACACGTACCGTAACCCAAGTTCATATTGAAACCCAGTTTGTGCCAAATGAAACCGTTGTCATTCCACCACCCGCAAATACTCGTCGTGTCGCCCATCCTACTCCTTCGCCCTACACGACTTCGTTCTCGACCATGTTGCCAAAAACAACTTCGGTTGAAGTAATCATAGAGCATGAAGAAACAGTTGTGCGTGAGGAGCCTGTGAAAGTAGAAGAAGAGGTCTATGAGGAGCCGAGGAGACGTGTGGTTCGCAAGGGTCCACCCCCTGCTCCGGCTTTTCCACCCGCTGCGTATGGACAGGCGCCGCAGCGCTGGTGGTAAGTAATGTGTGGTGATTTTACGTTGGCGATCATCTGGGCTTGTATTGACTATTGACCATTTTCTTTTTGCTACATATTTTTTCTATTTGTTGCTGCTTGCAGTACCTTGTTGATATTGGCCTTCCTACTTCCTACCATCCGGCGACACCTAGCTACTTGACTCTTACTGACGCTTATGAAATGATTGACGATGAATGGAAGGTTACTTGCGAAACAAATGAGTGTGCGTAATATTTGGTCACGTGGAAGGACCAGTTTATGTTTATTTGGCGACCCGGTTTTCTGGCGCGCGTTTGGCCGGACGTGGCAAGAGTCGAAGTCCGTTTCTCCAACTATTCACTTTCGCGGCTCTATTCTCTTCAACTTTCATGGCCGCAGCCTCCCACGAAAAATGCCTTCCCTTGGGAGAGTATGCAGACACTCCTGCCCAATCAAAAAAATCGTCCCTTTTCTCCGCATTTTCACCTCTCACGAATGCCCACTCCCGGTTCTCCAGCTGGCGTACAGCACTCAGTCTGCCTAACCCAGGCACCGTAGAGAACCTGCAGAAAGAGGTCAAAAGTCAATATTTTATTTTTCGTAAACTATTGGGAGGAGCTGACGGCGTGACACAGCTACCCATCTCAATAACTTCATCTTTGATGGCGCGCGAGCCGACCTTATGAAGGGGCTGTCGATGGCCCCTGCTTTCCAAGTCACTCATTCGTTCCAGCTGGCCTCCCAATCGACCCCTCCAACCTACTCGTTTGGCGCGCTATTTGCGAGCTCCAAGGTATGTCGCGGAGTGCTAGTCCTATGACGTGTAGTTTTCACACCAAGTTTGTGATAAAAGGGCCTTTTACAAGGCAACGTCGACCACGAGGGAAATGTCTCTGGGCGATTCCAGCAAAACTGGTCAACGTCAAATATCTCAAAAGTGCAAGCACAGGTAGATTGCCGTTCTTACGTTCGTGAATCACTCCATGACAAGCCTCACACCGCGTGTAGCTCGGGATGCAGCCTGGTCATACGATGATACAACTGGAGCACGACTATTCGGGTCTCGACTACACCTTGAACGGCAAAGTCATCAATCCGTCTCCATTAGACGGCTCTGGCATATACCTCGGAAGCTATCTCCAGTCCATCTCAAAGAACCTAGCACTGGGCATTGAGACGCTCTACCAACGAGCCACGCCTGACCAGACAGAAGCATCTTCGTCGTACCTTGCCAAGCTGACGGGCTCCGATGGGAAGTGGATCGCGACGGCTCAGATACAGCCGATCGGCGTACTCCAAGCAACTTATTGGCAGAAGCTGAGCGAAAAGGTGGAAGCGGCGGCAGACTTGCAGATCATTGCTGCGCCCATGCGCCGCGATGCTGTTGCCACCATAGGCGCGAAGTATGACTTGCGCATGTCGACCTTCCGGGCTCAGCTGGATTCCACGGGAAAAGTATCAGCGTTGCTGGAGCAGCGGTTTGCGCCCAGCTTCGTGTTCACGGTTGCTGGAGAGATTGACCACTTCAAAGTGCGTTGTTGCTCATGAGTTTTCACCCTGTTCATTACTCAACATTTTGTTGTTACCCCAGAACGCGGCGAAGGTTGGCGTCGGTGTGACGATCGAGAGCACGAGCCTCACGCCGGAGGAGATGGGAATGGTACCACCACCGGGGCAACCACACTTTTAGGACGATTTTACGTACGTTACTCTAGACTAATGCAAATGCGTAACTGCGGTTGGCATCGGCAGTTGCTCGGACCGAAACGTGAGATCGCGTGAGAATTGAGAGATTTCTGTCTTGAGAATACTGCCGCAATGGACTGCGCAGTTCTCCAATTGAAGGTATGGCCCCGTTGGTTACCGTGAAGAATCTTTCGTGTGTTCGGCCAGAAGGCGATCCCATCTTTGTAAACGTCAACTTTAACGTGAATGAGGGCGACATTATCATTGTGCAGGCACGTAGTGGTGTTGGGTGAGTTCACGCTCGATTTCATCTCGCCGTCAGCTCATGCCTTTCAAGAAAAACAACACTCTTGAAGTGTCTAGCCCACCTCAATCTTTATCGTGGTACCATAGAATTCAAGGGGAAGTAAGTCGTACTCTCTTTGATCTCGTCCTCGTGGGTAACCCTCTCAAACATTTCATTGACCAACAGACCTCCCAAAAACTATGGTACGCCGACCACCCGGAACGCCCCAAAGTGACCTTCCATGACCGTCGTGACACAGGTGTCCCCTCGTACAGGACCCACGTGCAGTACATTCCGCAACGACCCTCGCTGCTCCCCGGCACACCACGCGACCTGATCGAGACCCTCTGTACGTTCCACGCGCGCCTCGCCCCAGAACATTTTGTGGCGGATGCCCTCCATTTACATCGCGCGATGGACTTGGCAGAGCGATGGGGTATCGCGAGGGAATTGTGGGACCGGCCGTGGGGCTCGCTCAGCGGCGGCGAAGCCCAGCGATTATCGCTCGCCATACCTTACGGGCTCAACTGCGCCGAGGTACTCTTACTAGATGGTGCGGCGCTATTCAACTATTATTCAATGCGTGTCGCGTCTCACATCACGCTGGTTGGTGTGCGCAGAACCGACGTCCGCGCTCGATCCCGCGAGCTCAGAGGTGGTGGAGAGGGCCCTCGTCGAGGAAGTCAGGGACGCCGCGTCGGCGCTCAAGGCGATCGTTTGGATCACACATTCTGATGAGCAAGCCGCGCGCGTCGGAACGCGGTTTCTGCACCTCACCCCTGCTGGCGTTCAGGAGGAGAGCACAGACGAACCATGAGGAAGAAGGTGGGGCAAGGTAGGGCAGGGCTTCTCAGGTCTCGTTTTTGATTAGGTGCACCTACAGATGCCTACAGATGTATCGTTAGACACACCCAATCGACTTTCATGCGTGCAATGAGTTTCCCAGGTGTTAGCCCAGGCTCTATTTCCACACGAACATGTCACTACGGGCAATTGTGGTGTCGCAGACGAATGCTACAAGGATAGGCCACACCCAATGCTTGCGCGCACACCGAGTGAGCCGTGAGGATCGTAGGTACATAAAATGAAACCAGTGATGTTGGACCTTTAGCTCAATCGGTAGAGCTTTGTACTTATGTGGTTACCTTAGCCTATACATGCAAGGGTCCCGAGTTCGATTCTCGGAAGGTCCACTTTTTAATGTGCGTCGTTCACGTCCTCATCCGAATGGAAGCATTTTCGATTTTGTCATGCTCTCTACGTTGTAATCATATGTACAATATATTCTTTTTGGATACACAACTAAGAAGCGGTAGATTGAACTACGAGGAGGCATGACTCGGGCCAGCAGCGCCACTCTTCGCGGCAGCGGTCAATGCTTGATGAACGTATTCAGGGTGACGCACGATCCATGCCGATATCAGCTGGGTCAACTTAGAGGAGGTTTGATCAGTCTTGTATCCGACAAGCTTTTCATACAGCTCCATATCGCGGGCCTGTGCGATGCGTTCGGCGCCAATGCGTGCTTCTGCAAAGATAGGAACTATCTGCTGGTGCACTTGTTTTTGGATAGATTCTTCGATGACGTCCATGAAAGGTTTGGAAAGGGGCAATGTTGGTAGCGGTGGTAATGATGGTCGAATTGCCCTCGTCGCGTGTGCTGCAACGCCCTTCTGTAAAACCTCAGCCTCGCTCTGGAGACGCGCAAGCGCCTCAGCATTTTCTTGATCCGCCTTTACTAACTGTAGACGTCCACCTCCGTGAGAAGATGGGAACAGCGAAAACGCAGGTCACGCACCTCGGCGAGTAATTCCTTAGTCGCGGCCTCCTCTTGCTTGAAGAGATCATTATCACGCTTGAGTGAGTCTAACTTCGGAAGAAGTTCTGCCACCTCCTGCGCAAGTTCCCCCATCTCTCGATCGGCCAGTGCGAAGCTTTCACTGAACGCCTGAATGCTCTTAGCAGTCTGTGGGCCGAGCCGAACTTCCGCCAAAGAGGATAAGTCGGAGTTTAGCGCGATCTCTTCAATTTTCTCCTCTATCTTTGACTCAAGCTGCTCCATAACGTGGCAAGAGTGCTGAGTTATGTCGTTCTCGACCTCGCGCAGGTGGTCCTCGATCTCGCGTACAGTGTTCTTGATAGACTCTACATCTTCGCGTATATCCGAGGTTGCCTCATCGCTGCCGTCGATGGATAAGCGTCGTCGTTTTTTGGTACGAACGGCACCGTCACCGCTGCCCGAGGCCATCACACCTTCGTTCGAACCTGATTGCTTCGCGCTGGGGCCACCTAAGCGCTGTTCGTAGAGACCTTCGATTTTCTTGTACAACTGACCGACTCCGTCCGCCAAGCCTCCGAGCATCGTTTTTGCTTCCTTCAGCTTGGCCTCCATTTCGCCAACTCTCTGCGAGGGGACGGCGGGCCAGAAATCTGTTTCGGATAGCTTGTTGATCACATTATTGTAGGAATCCCTTTTCTTCTCATACGCCGATTCACCATTTGCGAGGCTGGCTTGAAAGGTGGTTCTGATTTCGGAAGGGAGCGCGGCGAATGTAGACATCTGAACGTGATCTCGACGCGTCTGCACATCTTGCTTCAGCTTCTCAAGCTCCATAAATTCCTTGGTGGCATCCGCCATCAGACTGAATAAAGATTGGTCCAAGAATAATTACGCACAACGATGACGACGACTTACGCGATACGTTTTTCCCACACAGCTCGTCGATGCTCGGGTGTCATCGCATCATCGCTGGGTAGGGACGAGGTTTGTGTAGGAGGTGGCGGAAGAACTTCTGAGAATCGCCGGTGTGAGGGTACTGCCATAGGTTTGGAGGGTGTTTCAGACGAAGGCTTAGACATGGCGGGTGTTGGAAGAACAGAGGGCGTGGTCGCTGCTGTCCCTCTGACGGGGCTAGGTTTGGCTTCCTCGCGAGGGTTGGTAGACATCGCGAGCCGGGGAGGGGGTTTGGAGCTGTGGGGGATGCGGTCTAAATCGAGGCGTTTGGGACGTTCGTGTGAAGATGAACGGCGGGGGATGTCGCGATCGTGGTAGTGTGGCGGGGGATGATCATCACGACGGGGACTTCGTGAAGAGGCGTGACGCCGAACGGGGCTACGAATACGGAGACTCCCACGGGGGGGTCGCCCTGGGCTGCGTTGGCGATCGAACGATGGCGACCGCCTACGTCCACGGGTGGGTGATGCCGGGGAGGGTTGATCTTCGCTGAACCTTTTGTTGGTTTCTGCCAGGACAACAGATTCCCATTCTGGGTCTGACGGGTGAACGAAGTGACAGGTCGCAGAAGAACGCGAGCAGCCGTATTCGCCATGCAAGGCCAACCGGTGACCTCGGCTGTCGAAAAACTGATCTATGTGAGTTCGGGGAGTACAAGGAATAAAGGCACCGCGGACGACGAACATAACAACGGCGAGACTTCGGAGGTCCAGGGGGCGGCATTCTGTGGGAGAGCGTTACTTGGTGAGAAATCTTGATAGCCCGTACTATATCACTACTATATCAATATCGACTTGAACTCATCCGGCCCAGTTATGCCCCTGAGTCTAATCCGCAACATATCCGCCCTACTTCTTCTCTCCGTCGTGGCCATCGGCTCGCTGGCACGTATCTCCGTCACGCCAATGGGCCACTACTGTAACTTACGCAGACCAGACACTACTCCACACCCTGAACTCTCCTAGTCGCTCCCCTCTTTTGCCGTTAACGAATTCAGCCGATGCCACTCTCCTCGTCATATGCGAAGATTCCGACTTAGGGGCCGTACTCACTACTATGCAACTATTTGAGGACAGGTTCAATTCACAGGCTAGATATCCGTGGACGTTTCTGAGCCATGGGTCGCTCACGGAAGACTTTAAAAAGTACATCTCCGCCTCGTCTTCTCCTGAGCACCATGTCTGACTATCCTTACTCAAGACGTGTCTCGGTGATGACCGATTCCCCAATCTCGTTCGATGTGATCCCTGTGGAACACTGGGGTCCCCCTGATTGGATAAACGGAACAAGGGCAGAACAAGCGCGCAAGAACATGGGATTGCTGAGAATTCCCCATGGAGGTAGACGCCAGGCGATATTCCGTTCGCACGCCTGCTTACACCTTAATCAATTGATTAGACAGCGCACAGTATGTGCTGGTCTGACTTATTGAAAGGACCCCTTTGACCCCGTTTCTCGCAGCTTTAGGGCCTCGAGCAGATTCAATGCCGGTGTAATAATTCATTTAATCCTCTCAATGCAGGCTAAGAACTGTGGCAGTTCTTAGCCCAACAGGATATCCTCCGATCATATAGATATTACTGGCGAATCCAGTCAGTGAGCTTATCCTGGTCGGTGTGATCCCTATTTGACCAAAAATTTTGTAAGGCCGGGGTCGCAATATTTCTGCGACATCATCGAAGACCCATTCGAGATCATGCGAGAAGGGAAAATATATGGTACCACAGACCCGTGTCTTAACTGCCTGTCGTGATTCTGCTTGATGACGCTTTCGAAGCATTCAATATGGCTCTTCAAGAAATGGAACAAACTGTCTCTACGTTATGGGAAACAGTGTATGGTATGTACACAACTTTTTGTGCAGCCATTTCTTGTCTCCTGAATAATTATAGATTTTATGCAGGAGCACAAGCTCCCTATAAACACGGGAAGCAACCTGACAGGGTTTGTAACAGATGACGAAGTCACATATACCTTGTGCCACTGTGCGTGATAGTCGAAGACCTTCGATGTTCCTACTCAGGATCAGAGCGTTCCTAGATGAGAGCAGTTTCGAAATTGTTGACATGGAATTCCTGAGGAGTCCAACCTACTCGACGTTCTTCGACTATGTGGACAAGAAAGGTGGTATATTTTACGAGGTGCGCGGGACCACTTTTGGAACTGCGTCTGAATTTCACTCTACGCAAGCGATGGGACAGTGCATCAATACTGAGCATTGCTCTGTCTTTATTTCTGCCGAAGGAGAAGCTATTCTTTCAGGATAGCATCGGCTACCGTTATGGCGACATCCAACATTGCCCACAGGGAGATGTAAACGGGACTAGACGCTGCGCATGCAATCCCAAGGAGAATTTTGGTGAGAAGTGTCCCCTCTGATTATACGATATGTTTGACAACCGCTTGTCCCTCAGATCTCGACAGACGCTCGTGTCTTGGAAAATGGCAGGGGTTGTAAATAAGTCATCTACTTATTGTCCACATACCTATGAAGTGAAATGAAGGTTGTGCAAGCTTCCTTCAGGCGTTACGTAGCATGGGCATGGCCTTGGGTGTATTCAGTTGTCTCTTCTGTACTTCTATATTCTTCAGCGATTTCGATCACGCGGGTCGCTATCTGGCTCGGGTACTCTCCACCAATCCCATGCGTTACATTCTCAGTGAAATTGGCTACCACGGCCCAAATTTCAGGTGGACATTCATGATGTCGGGTTTCTCATGGTCGTTTCCCACGTCAGCGGAGGTATGGTAAGTTGAGCCCTGGTACTTATCACTCTTATATTACTGGCCGCCCAACGCCAGCAGTGTGAATTTGACTACAACTGTCCTGACGGGTTGCCCCTGGGTTCGTTTATTGCTCCCACGCACAGTCACCATAGTCTTCTTACTCGTCCTGTTCGAGTTCACCAGTGAGCATCGAACATCGAGCGGCTGGCACTGGACCACTGGCCTGTCCCTGCTCTGTCCCTTGCCTCGCTGCAACAATCGCTCCTAGGACGGAGATCTGTCTTGTACGTCTTCAAGCGCTATGATACGGCTCTCGTCACGGACTCTTGTCGCGGTACTGGCTATACCTGTGAGTGGATGCATGTTGTGCAGCTACTTATTGATGACTCCAAATACAAAAAAAAAAGGTAATCCTGTATCTCGTGCTCGCTCTCGGCCTCCTTTCCCGCTCGCTCCCCAGACCAGTCCCCGTTAAGAACTCGCTCAAACACCTGGAACAGCCTAATGGCGACCTCGCGAATGCGACTTTCGTCGTGCTGTGCCGCAATTCGGACCTGAGTGGCATTTTGCGGAGCGTGCAACAGATGGAGGATAGGTTTAATAGGCGATTTGGATATCCGTGGGTGTTTCTGAACGACGAACCGTTCACAGAAGAGTTCCAGGAGTGAGTGTTTTGTGCACACGAGTATGGAACCCGCACTAGACTTATAGTACACCTCAAATGACGACAGACGCGTGAGTATGGTGACGGATGCACCCGTATCATTCGGTACGATTCCACGTGGGCACTGGGTACAGCCCGAGTGGATAGACGAGGAGAAGGCCAAGGAGGGTCGAATACGGATGGGGTCGAACATCATAAACCCGGTACCATATGGAGGTACGCGGCAATACTTGAAATATTATACACCATCTTCTACATCTGACAATATATGATATCCTAGGGAGCCTCGAGTGAGTCACAGCAAGCGTTCGTGACCAGTAGTTTATAATGCATTGGACAGATACCGAAACATGTGTCGTTTCAACTCTGGTGTAAGGACTGGCTCGCACTTAACTTATAATCCCGACGTAAATGTCTCATGCACTTTGACAGTTCTTCTTCCGTCACGAGTTGTTGAAGCCCTACAAGTATTATTGGCGCGTGGAGTAAGTAAGAACCACTCCCCGCCGATCTTCGCTTAATACCTTGAACAGACCTGACGTCAAATTCTTCTGTAACATTAACTATGACCCGTTTGCGTTCATGGAGCACAACAATAAAACATATGGTCTCGGGGATGTTTGACACTGCAACGTTGCTGCCTGCTAACGCGACCTCCTAGGCTTCAACATCGGGATTTATGAGTACAAGTTTACAATACTGACGTTGTGGGACACGGTAAAAGGCGAGACTTGAGCGTGGGTTCCTAGCTGCACCGTCTCACCACCGCACAGAGTTTATGAAGGAAAACCCGGAATTGATACCCAAGGACAATATGATGGGTTTCATCTCTGACGATGCTGGGGAAACATACAATCTCTGCCATTGTGCGTCAGTTGATGTATTATTATTCTAGCTGATATTTAACCATCCTCAGTCTGGAGCAATTTCGAGATCGGTGACATGGATTTCTGGAGGGGAGACGCCTACATGAGGTTCTTTGAGTACTTGGATCAGAAGGGTGGATTTTATTACGAGGTGGGTCATAAGTGATCATCGACCCAGTATCAGCTCACAAGGTGGTGTGGCAGCGATGGGGTGATGCGCCAGTTCATAGTATCGCAGCTTCGATATTTTTACGGAAAGAGCAAACGCAATTTTTCAGTGACATTGGTTACCGCCATGAGCCCTTTCAGATTTGTCCACAGGGTGAGGACTGGACAGAAGGACGATGCAGTTGCGATCCAAAAATAAATATCGGTGAGTTGCAATAACTGGTTAACCTGTTTCGCAATGGATTTTAAGCGTGGGCCGAGGATGTAGATAAGTCCATGTCGTGCATTCCGAGATGGGAGAGGCTGTGACGGTTGTGATTTATATTTCTTAAAATATTGTAAAATATAAGTGAAGAAGCACGCCCCTTGAAAGGGGTTATCTTCTTTTAAACTCGTACACAGTACTCAGTATGATCACACCCTGGCGGTACCTGATCCTGGTTTCTGTACTTGTCGTACGTTGTACAGCTACTTCCACCTCCTCAATACTTCCCTTAACCCTCCTCAGCTTGGACTTCATTTTATCCTCACAGTATCCCATGAAGCATATGGCAATGCCACATCCCTCTCCCGCTTGCTTGGCACTGGCACCAGTGTGACGCCTTCAGAAACTACCTCGAAAGCGGTTCCTGAGCAATACCACTGGCCGGACAATAGTACTTTTGTAGTGGATCGCCGAGCAAACGCCACGATCGTCATGCTCGCGCGCAATACCGACATCCAAGGTGTGGTAAAGAGCGTGAAACAGATGGAAGACCGCTTTAACAAGCGCTTCCGTTATCCCTACGTCTTCCTCAATGAGGAACCATTCACGGAGCAGTTTAAGACGTACGTCACCTTGCCTCGTTCGCATTCGTTCGTCACACTTACTGTCGTCGTCGTTATCTTCAACGCGGGCCACAGGAGGGTGGCTGGACTGACCGATGCAACCGTCGAGTTCGGACTCATTCCTCGAGAGCATTGGCAACAGCCAGACTGGATCGATGAAGCCAAGGCGACCGCAGCACGGGAGGATATGACAAAAAATAATGTGATCTATGGAGGTGCGCTCACACCTCACTGCTGCGGAGGTGGCATTGTAACCTCTTATTGTCTTTAGGAAGCGTACCGTACGTACAAAGACACGTTTGTATTGGCGTCGGTGTTGGGTATTGACGTTACAAAGATATCGGAACATGTGTCGCTTCAACTCTGGCGTAAGCTTCTCTCTTACTCCTCCCTACCCGTCTAACCCGCTCGGCTCTAGTTTTTCTTCAGGCACGAGCTCTTAGCGAAATACAAGTACTATTGGCGGGTGGAGTAGGTTGTGTTCCTTAGTTGTTGCCTGTTCCCACTGATACACCTCCAGGCCCGATGTGACTTTCTACTGTGACCTTGATTTTGACCCATTCCTCTACATGCAAGATCACGAGAAGGTTTACGGTGCGAGAATATCGAGTACTTCTCTTTCGGATCTCATCGTGTGCAGGTTTCACTATCAGTCTTCCTGAGTACGGAGAGACCATTGAAACCCTATGGAAGACCGTCAGAGGTACTATAATTTCGTGTGCTCGCGAGCAAGTTTCGCTAATCAGTTTTTCTTCTTACTTTACCCTCAAAGAGTTTATGGATCAGAACCCTGACCTTATTGCCCCAAGTAACGGAATGGACTTCGTGTCTGACGACGGTGGGATCACCTATAACAGGTGCCATTGTACGTTCTACGGAACTCGTCTCGTTGTATTCTGTGCTGACTGTGCTCAGTCTGGAGCAATTTCGAAATTGCGGATCTCGACTTCTGGCGCGGCGAAGCGTACATGAAATACTTTGAACATCTTGAAAAAGCTGGTGGATTCTATTACGAGCGCTGGGGAGATGCACCTGTGCACTCAATCGGTGCCGCCTTGTTGGCGCCGAAGGACAAACTTCACTTTTTCCATGAGATTGGCTACCGCCATGAACCATTCGGACACTGCCCTGTGGATGACTCGCACAAACGAGGTAAATGTTGGTGTGATCCCCAACTGGATAACTTTGGTAAGCCGCCGCACTATCTAGCATTTTCTACGACCTGACTGTTTTTTTGACAATAGATTATCATTGGTATTCATGTCTGCCCAAATATGACCGCCTTTTCGAGTAGTTCCTGTGTTGACATTTTTATCCACTGCTGGACTATCTATTAATTTGATGCATTAGACGATTACCTATTCATATAAATAGCTTGCTGCGGTTGATCGAGAAGCTGTGCTGTGTAGTTGAATCACTAAAGCTCTGACTAGTACGGGATCATAGAATGGACTGAGAATAGTACTGATACTAGATCGAACAATGAGCTGCGAGCGAGACGGACGTGTTTTGTGCTTACCGAGTCGTACAATCGCGTCCAGGTCGAACCAAGGGACGTGTCGATGAGCCTGTCCACGTGTTCTACCACAAATGAATGTGTGAGTGCTTGCTGGAAGCGTTCTCGGAGCTGCGCAGCGGTCTGGTCTCCAGAGGCTGCGAAACAGGGGAGAGTGGAGTCTTCCCAGCCCTCCGATGTCAGTATGATGCCCTGAAGCTCGGGGTTTGACCACGACATACCTTTCTGCATGAGTTCCACCATCGTAACAATTCTGTCACAGTGTTTCCGTGCAGCCTCAAATCCCTCATGGAATAATTTCCGGAATTCTCGTAATGGCTCACTGTCTTCCCCACCTAACACCTCAACGTACTCTAAAGGCAGCTTGAACGGAGCAGCCTCGAAGCCGATGTTCCCCGGTGAGTTGGAGAGCATGAATCCAAAGTCGATGTGGATCAAATGGCCATCGCGGTCCAATAGGATGTTGCCGTTGTGGCGGTCTTTGATCTGGAGAAGATAGGTGATGATAGAGTATCCGGCCAGGGATTTCGCAAAGTTTTGCTGGGCACGGGCGAACTTTGCAGAAGAGGGATCCCCATAGGTCTGAGAGAAATATGAGCAGGAACCGGTATTGTACAACAAAAAACACACATTCTTAAAGTGATCCATAAGGGAGACATGTCCTAATCGACCTTCTGCTAGACGTCGTGCGTATTCTGCCTTCTTAATTGAGTGTATGGACACGGCATCCGTGATAGTTTCAACAAGACCAGAAGAACCCCCTGTGATAAGAATACGAAAGCTCGAAAGAAAAGTCAGCTTCCGCCTCCACGGGGAAAGCGAAACGGGAAATAGCATACTATCGCGCCCAACATTGGCAGTTTTCCTCTTTCCATATACGCTTGAATTCTTGGACGAGCTGCACAGCAAGTTGCTCTTGGCGGAGATCGCCACCTGTTTTGACAATCACCGATAAACAGTCCCAATTGGCTTGTTTGGAGGGGTGTATCAGAATCAGGTAATGGGAGACTCGATATACACATGCCTAAATGTCCGTACGGCGACTCCTGCCGTACTCGGCTTTTCTTTGTCGCCCAACTCTCGCTAAAAACGACCGCTGACGGGTCGACCTTGTTCAGTTCGCGCCGTATAATGCCTTCGTCTTCTATCGTGTTGGTCATCGTCATACCGATTCTTAGCGCGCTATGGTCGTCGCGGTTCTCCCGCATGCGCTGCATGCGTTCCTCCTCGAGTGCCAGCATCTCGTTCATGATACGGTCGCGAATCGCCGCCGCCTCAGACGGCTGGAGTTTCATCCGCTGCGGTTGCGATGTCGTTTGCTCTTGAGAGACCCCATCCAGTGACGGGTGTAACGGGCCAGCCTCGTGAGCAGCAGTCTGAGTGTGTGGAGCGACGACGGTGAACCATGAAGAACCAGAAAGCCACTTCGATGACCCTGAGGGAGTGCTCGGCGGGCGTTCTTGAGTGCCCGGCGCAGGACTGACGGGCTCCCATACGAGATTGGCGTTCAGCTGGGAAAGCATCACGGCAGCGGTACGCATCCGTTCAGAATAGTCTTCCAGAGTTAAATCCTGGCTCTGACCCGAGCGCGACAGCGCAATCGGTTGAGGGGTTGAGTTCCGTGAATTAAAACGTTGGTGGTCGGAGCCTGCTGCGGCCGGTCCAGTGCCGTCTTGCTCATAGGACGGGGTGGTTGGTTGCGATGATGAACGTGACCAAGCAGCCAAATCAAGGTCCTTATTTTTTGGTGTCAACCGGAGAACAACAGAGTCCGAGAGGTCAAGAGGCCTCGATCTCAACGACTCCTCATCGCCGTAGAGTTGTTCAACGAGGTCAATTTCCTCTTCTTCTATGTTGATGCTGATCTGAGCCAACGGCGCAGGGACCACAGTATTCACAGTAGAAATGGGTGAAAATCCTCCGCTTTCCATCTCAGGAGTGTCCTTTCCCAGAACAGCGTCGGACACGTTTACTCGAATAGAGGGTTGGTCCTGGCTAGAGGAGGTAGACGGAAAAGGTATGAGATCGCTTGATGTCCCTTTTTTCTCGCTCTCCTTGGCCACAATCCTCTGTAAGGTAGACTTATTATGGCGGTTGCTTGGGTCAAAGTCGAGATCGTTGTTAAGGATTTCGACCAACAGCAGATAGGGGGCACGCTCTGCCGAGTTCAGCACAACGCATTCACCAGGCGGTATACGAACAATGCGGTGATGTGGTGCTGGGACAGATTGAGTGGACGAGACTCCATCAGCACTGGAGCAGCATAACGGCATACAAACCTAGGAAGCAATGAGTTCCGTCGCCGGCCTGGGCACCGCATCGCTTACCTCCGCAGGTAGTCGGTGGTTGAGGGCTGTCAACTCAGCGCGCAAAGCACTAACTCTGGCAGGCTTTGGGACCACCACGAGTCTGTTCGAGATACTTTCCAGGTTCAAGATAAATTGGACCTATAACCTAGATCAACATTAAGATAAACCCAAAAAGCGCTCACAGACCTCAGACCGACAAAAGTGACTCCGTAGAAGATGGATCTGTGACCTGAAGTCATACCTGTTCAAGAGAATTTCCGAGGCATTCAACGAACTTGGTCGATGGGGTTGCTTGATAGAGTGTAACGATGGGACCGATTGAGTCACAGTTGGTGCGGAATCCAATTGCCCTAAAGGATCATCTGAGAATCTGGGCAGCCGATCCTCTTTTCGAGGGAGCGAGAGGCTGGGACTGGTGCGCGCGGCGCGGGTCGCCTCACGCTGCCGTCTGGTACCTGAGGTTCCCTTCTCGACGTTTGCTCCTTCGGAGGGCACGGGCGATCTGTCGGAACCCCCGGCATCTTCTACATCTACCGAGGGACTGTCAACCTCCTCGTCCTCTGCAGATTGTTGATATATTGACGCGGCCCTCCCTTGCGCTAAGTCATCTTCATACCGTTCTAGGCTTTTGACATCAGAGCCTTGCTTATCTATTCGTCCCTGCTCGATGGCAACCTCCCCCATGACCTTCGAGAGGGAGGGGAGGCCGGGTGAACTAGCCAGCACCATACCAATACCAATTAATGCCGGGTGAAGATGGGGCTTCACCTTCTTTCGCAAGAATTGTGGTAAAGACGGCGAAGAGAGCCCCGGATATGCCGATGTCGGGGGCAGAGGTATATCCCCGAATATGAGTTCATGGCACATGAGCAATGTCCGTTGGCAAATTAAGAATGATTCTGGGGTATGATTGGTACTTGAAAAGTCCCTCAAGGATGCTTGCATGAACCATAGTGTCTAAGCTCGTGAAAAAACATGCGGCTATTAAAACAATCGGACTACACACGAGCATGGCTATGTGAGTTGACTTGCGGGAAATGTCCATGACAAAACACTCGAGCGCCCGAGATCGAGACGGCCTGGACACAAGCAGATGGCTGAGACGGTGTGTTAAAACGGGTTCAAGGGTGTTTGTAACGAACATCTGTGTTCACCATATGAAACCCCAGACGTCTCGAAGCTCGTCGACCGTGAATTCCCGGAGTCGGCGGGTGAGATAGTATGTGATCCCAATGTTATCGGAATATAGCATGAGGTATCGCAGGGAGACATGAACAGAGAAGAAAGAAGGAGAAAGGAACAAACGAAGGAGGAGAGCATGGGTCATGGTGGTAAGTAACGACGTGAAACGCGTCCGCGCCGTTAAATCCGCGCCCGCGATCCGGGCGTTCCGGGCCACGTAGTCCCGTTCCATCTCTGACGAATTCGCTACTCTTTCACTCGTTGCACTCATGCTGAAATCCTTCCTTCTTTTACTCGCTCTTCCGGCCATCGTTCTCGCTGCAAAAAATAGCGCGCATCAGCAGCTCTTGAAGCTAGCGGCAGGGAACAACGGTGTCGTTAAACTCGATGCCAAGACTTTTGACCTGATAATTTCACCTGACCGCGACTGGTCCGCGTCCATTCACTTTACTGCTCTCGACAAAAGGCGAAAATGCTCTCCGTGTCGGTGAGTTACAATCGTTCTCTCCTCGTGGCTTGTCTCATGGAGTGCGCAGCGAATTTGACCCGTCCTGGGCAGCCGTTGCCAAGGCATGGTCGAAGGTACCACCCTCCGAGCGCGACTCGCATTTCTTCGCTACCCTCGATTTTGATGACGGTCAAACGGTCTTCCAACGAGTAAGTTTTGTTATTTGCCACCTAAATTGGAATAGCTTACAGGGGGAACAGATGGGTTTGCAGAGTGCACCTGTTGTGTTGAACTATGCTCCGGCAACAGGTCCCCGCAAGTCAGCCCGTTCGGACACTCCAGTTACTCATGATTTCTCACAGTGAGTGTATTGCATGTCGGATCGTCGATCATTTTGACCATGTCCGACAGTGGCTTCGATGCCCTGCCCCTCGCAGAGCAGCTCTCTGCCTTTACTCCCATACCCATACCATTCCGCGCCCCTATCAACTGGACAATGTGGGGCGTCGGGACTTTCTTTGGTCTATCCGGTATCTTGGCTATTCGGTTCCTAGGCCCCGTTCTTACTAACCGCTGGACATGGGCGACCATCACAATTCTCACTTCCCTGGTCATGACCTCGGGCTACATGTTCACTCGGATCCGCGGTATGCCCAATACCGCTCAGGACGGCTCGTGGATTGCGAACGGTTTCCAATCTCAGTACGGCCAAGAAACTACCGTCGTTGCGAGTCTCTGTACGTTGTTTTCCTTTGGATACCATGACCAGCCTTAATTGTGTCTCACAGATGGTCTGTTGTCGGCCTCTTTTCTGATGCTCACGCTTGTGGCTCCACTCCAAACCTCGCCTACCAGACAACGCACTCAGATATATTTGTGGTCAGGGGTAATATTCCTTCTTTTCTCAGTACTTGTGTCATTCTTCAGGCTGAAGAACAGAGGTACGCAAACTTTCTCATCGTTGACACGCCGTCTGACTTCACATGGAACTAGGATATCCCTTCAAACTTCTCCTGTGATTTATTTCTGAAGTAGAAGTAGGACCAATGTCTACGCTACGGTCTCATAAAATTGCAATGATGCGTGCCAGCTTCACAATGCGTTAAATGATCAATTTAAGGACGGACGTGAATGGCTTGGTGTGAAAACAGGACATAAAGACATGACTAAATAACAGAGACAATGCAACATTAAGTGCAATGGTATTATCAAGGCAAACGAATATCTTTAGGTTCCCACTGTAGGCTGCTGGAAGACATCCACATAGCGGCTGCGCAAGTTACGCTTCGTCGCTTGCGACCGCGGTCGGCTTGGTGGAGGTGTCGGAGAACCAGAAGGAACTGGTGGAGGTGACGCTGTCAACCCAGGGCTAGGAAGTACACCATTGGTATTATTTTCCCCCGCTAAGGTTGATCGGGGACGGGACTGCATGCGCTTCGGAGGAGATGCAGAGAGATCGATGGCCGAAGCTGCGCGCGCAGTTGGGGGTGCACGGGTAGTACTAGTTAGTATTCTCGGCGAAGTATGGCTGGGTGATACAGTTTGGGCTCGACTGGGCGGCGGGGGAGGTGCAGCAGGTTTCGTGGCTTCGGCGCCGGCCTACAACAACTTGAGACTGTGAAACCGGGAGCACCTACTGTTGAAGCTCACCTTTTTATTTACCCAACGCTTGAGCTCCTTGTCAAATACGAAACTACTATCTTCTCCGAGTGTGGCCTTGATTGGCCCGCTTGATCCCTCTCTGCTCCACCAACGGCTGAACCAGCTGGATGATTGCTGATTAGGCTTCGCCCCTTGAGATGATGTAAGCACAGGCGAATCGTCAACTCAACAAAGCAGTGTTACCTGGTCGCGATTGTGGGCTCGTTTGTTCCACCTTCCGGTCGGGCGCAGCATCATTGCCCACGCCAGAATCATTTGACGAAGCTTTGGGCTTTCCGGAGGAATTTCCCAAACCGAGCTCATCATCGTCGTCATCGTCGTGTGTTGTTGTGAGAGTTGAGGAACGCAACAGTGAACCAGACGTAGGCACGGCAGGCATCGGCGGCCCGTCCATCAATGACACGAAGCCAGAAGGCGAGGATGGGCGACCATTGGGGAACATAGAGGCAGTCGGGGTTGTAGTACTGGATTCTTCCGTACCTGAGGAACCCCACCAAGTTCCCGCGTACGGTGATTCGCTCTCTGGCTGCTGGTAGGCGCCGCTGGAAGTGCCCGCCCGGGGATATCCGTTGTTACTTGAACTTGTATGGGGAAAGTACGTTGTAGCCGCACTAGCAGATACGATACGTGGAGCTGGTGACGGAATTCGTTGGACTGGCCGGTATTCCATTGCTGACGATGCACGATCGATCTGAACGTGTGGGTTGAGACGAAAGGCCTGTGCGGAGCCGGTTCTGCGGAGCTTGCTCTCCGCATCCACTAAAACGTTGTAATCCACGACACTTGGTTGAGGGGAAGGTGCTTTCGAGGTGGTGGATGAGGAGATTGTACTAAAATGGGAGAACGGCCCAGCGAACGCCTTGTTCTCATGAGGAGTGATATCGCCGTTTTCCGTAGGTGGCTCCTCGCCACCAGCCACGAAATCGGTGAGGCGGCCACCAAGCCAGTTTCCAAAGCTATCTAGACTAGGGCGGGACATCTTGCCACCGATCCATGAGCCTGTCTTGTCTAGCGGGGCACCAACCAACCTATCGTTGAGCTCCCTCAACTGTTCTGCCAAATCCAAGTAAGAACCCGTAGGCGCTCGACTTAGACACGCGGTGATGGCCTCGCAGTACCTGTACTCGATTGAGTCTCACCTTGCGTATTATGCTTGTGATACTGACCTATTCGCAGCCAACACGTGGCCCATCTCTGCCAAGCTTACCGCCCGGAGTAGTTTGTATGGTTGCAAGTTAAGCAACCCAATAAATGGTTCTTGGCCTTTAGACGGGGGTGCTAATGAAAGTGCGAACTCCGCGATTTCTGAAAGGACGATTGCATCGTCGTCCACGTGGAAGTTGGGAACAGCGGTCGGACCACGTGATCCAAGGAGTGGAACGCGTCCAGGTGAGCCGATCGTTCCAAGCATACTACTTTGAGGGGCGAGGAGGTAACTGCAATGTGGGTTAGGGACCAGTGGCCAACCTTAATCGAGCCCCCAGCGGTGACACGTACCACGCATGTGCAGCTTCTACCCACTGATTCGCAAAAAGAGAGTCTCCCAGAGCCACGAGAGCCGCCGAGCATTCAGAAACAGAAGGGCCCGGAATAAGCATGGCGGCAGTAACTGGCCATTCACTTAATACATCAGCATGAATAGGCACTGTCGTGGTATGAGAGAGGGGATTTGAAGAAATGGGGGTGAGTTGAGGTAAGGTAGGAGCGTGAAGCATCTCGCCACCCTTGTTCAGAGATATTGGCGGGACTAATCCTTGTACTGTTCATACAATGTGGTCAATGAACCGAAGCACGCAACGAATAGGCTTCCTACGCACTAGATGCAGCGCCTTGGCCGGAGTACAGGCCATAAGCCACCTTCAAAGGTTCTCGACCTGTCCCTTGTGTCGCTTCTCGTTGATTTGGGCCAGTGCCATCGACAGAAACCTGTGAACTCAATTCCGAGCGAATAAAGTCGTTAACAACTTCCTTCCAGGCATCTTTGTCGATGCTACTGGCAATGACCATCGCGTGAGCCCATAAACGTTCGTCCAAGGCGTAGCGGTAAGCAGCTGTACGTTCCCCTCGAGCGAGAAGGTCCTGAATCTTATCAAGGGCTGATGATCTGACAGTGTGAACAGATAAGACACGATCGTGAGGGTCAAAAGTAGATAAGCCAAGAGGTGCTAGTGACATAGCGCCGTCAAGGCCATACGAAGTCGCCTTTGGAGACATTGTCGATTGCTCTAGACCAGAAGCGTCGCTGATTCGAGGAACGAGGATAGCCCGGACAGAAGCTTCCACCTGAGGACTGGAGATATCGTTAAAATCAGACTCACTTCGAACTTAGCTTGAGTTTTATCTCACCTGCCAGATAGATGACCATCATGTTCTAAGAGAACCTTCAGCAACCTCACGAGTACGTGTTTTCCCTCTGCCTGTCTACGCTCTGCGCTCCCTTGACTGAGGTAACCTAGCCCGCGGGAGATTTCTTCCGAGCGCTCTTCCAAGTATTTGATAACCTTTGCTTTGTTGCTCTTAGATTGTGTTGCTGCGGCAGCACGTACCAAACCGGTTGGTGATCCGGGATCGCAGAACAAAGGACCGGGGAAAGAAGTCGAAATATGATCTAATGCGGATTCAGGAATTACTGCGTGCAAAGGCCGCAACTGGATGCCCGTCGTTTGCCTCGACGAAAGAGCAATGTCGAATCCAGTATTCAAAGTGTTCGAACCATGGAAACAAAGTACTAACTTCCCACCGAATCCGAAGCTGAATACAGGCGCACGGCTTGAAGTCCTACCAAGAGGATCGTTGCTACCCAGAAGCGAGGGAGATGGGGCATATGGAGGGTGAGTTTGAGCTGGGTACGTTAGAGTTTGACCACCATGGGAGCGGTCTATATCATGAACAGGTACGCGCGACGTGTGGTGCGCCAACCCTGGTATAGATGCTTCGGACGGGTTCTGACTACGACGAGAAGGAGCATACGGGTCCGAGGTGACGGAGGAGTGAGAGACAAAGGAGCTATTCGACATGGAGCGATCCCTAGCCGACATGGATGGATCCATGGTACGGACGGGAGCATAGGGGTCATGTGAAGAGACGGGAGGGGATTTCCACGACCGGATGGAAGCGGGGGAAGAGTCCCTAGAAACCAAAGGCTTAGGATCCGTAGAGGGTCCCGCAGAGACAGGTAGATGGGGCACGGATCCAGAAAACTTAGGGGGAGAGACCAAATCACGCCTCGACGATCGGGAGCTGCGTACCGACGAGCCACTGGGCGACTGAGACCTCTCAAGTGTAGGTGTGTAGCCAGACAGCCCATATTTTCCCGTATGAATTGGCGGTGAGCGAGAAACCTCCCGAAAGTAACCGTTGTTGGTAACGGGACGACCCCCTGTGTCCGAAGGATCATATGGGTTCCCGGACAGCGAAGTATTTAGGCTGTGTTTGCGTTCGGTGCGCTCTCCTCGCTGATTTGGCCGGATAGTACGATCGTTGAAAGTCCCACTGTCACCTGAAGCAGTAACTGGGTAGCCAAGCTCATCGATCAAGGTGTCCTCTGCTGCGGGCCCGTTACTCAAAGCGTTGTGTAGGGAAGTGTGGCCCAAGGTATTACGATGGGGGTAAGGTGGGTCTAATCCCTGTGTGGTAGAATAATGTGGAGCTCCGACAGAGTGCCCGGGAGGAACAGATGATCTGGGGACGTGGGAATCGCCGCGAGGGGGTGATGTACTAGCAACTAGCCGGGAGACGAGAGGCGTGGGGGCTTGTGCAGCGTACCTGTCTGGCAGGGATTGGGGAGCAGCATTCGTGTGCTGTGCGACATGCCTCGCCCCCTGTGGAGCATATCCTTGCGCCACGCTAGTGGGAGAAACCACACGGGAGGATCCCGCTGCTACAGAAGGTAATCTAGTAGGCTTTGGAGGCGGAATGGGAGGATCATATGCATTGGATGTTTTAGGGCGATACAACGCAGTGGCTCGAGAAGGGTCGGGAGGGTTGACCTGGGAACCTAAAGATGCATGGACTGCCTGGGGAGGGGGCGGATTTACTGGTACCGAATATGCTTGGTATCCCGACTGGGGAACCGAAGATGCGCCGCTAGATATCGGCTGGTACGGAGAGTATACGGCTGAGCGGTCATGGGGAGGAGACAAGGGGAGGTCCGAGAACATGGAAGAACTACCAACGTTAGTCGGTTGCTGTACTATAGGTCTATAAGCATCAAATGCTGGTTGTGCATGGGCAGCACGCGTATGCAAGGCGGACGACGCGGAATCACCAGGCAAGTTGCCACCCGACTGAGAGATCGAATTTCGCTCAAATGGTACTTGCGCAGTACTTGGCTTGTAGTGTTGTTGTGTGTGATAGACATGTCCAGCTGAGTTCAGGAACATGCACACAGTGAGCTTAAAATTACTTGCGCACAGAGATCACTCACCGTCGTGTGATGCCAAATACTGTGACTGTTCACCCTCGTGGGGGCTCAACTGTTGGTGATATGCCAAGCTGCTTGGCGAAGTAGAACCTCCATAACGTGGCTGCGACTGATAATGACCTGCAGCAGCATCACCACTCTGCCAGCTGTATTCTGGGTGTACTGAACCTTGAGATTGATAGTGGCCGGATTCACCATTATACCAGCCACCCCCACTATCAACTTCTTGCACCTCTGGCGGCGGAGGTTCGTTAGGATGAAAGGTGGTTCTGTCACCAAGGTCGTCGCTACCGTTACCGACGAGGGTTCCGAATGGATCGAGGCTGGGGTCAGCTGGGCCAAAGAGAGAAGCAGCTTCTTCCATGGCAGCTCTGTGGATAATGGGCTGCGCTGACTGAAGCACTTGGAGTTGGAGAGACAACCTGTGCCTGTGAAACCGAACACGGTGGCGCTTACACTTCCACGTACGTCGGCCGACCTTTAGCGGATTTGTTTGTTCTGATTTGTTCCGCCCTCCAATGCTCCGGTCCGAGTCGGAATCGAAGAACCGTGATTAGAACGAATGCTATATTAATATTGTGATGTGCAACTGTATGGAGCGGAAGATGAGGCATGGTGGGTAGTAACTAGATCGTGGTCAAGTATATAATGCCAGGTTCCATGACGAACTACGAGACGGTAACAAATGTTGGAGAGCAGTAGCGAGAACGACTGAGATGAACGATACCTGTAAAATATGAAAACTAATTAATGTGCAGGCAATACGCATGAGTGGTATAAACCGAGTTGACAGGCATTGCAGAGTTGCAGAATGAACACAAAATGATGAAGCGGATCAGTGTAAGTGATTGTTCGTGAAAGAAACTTGTGCGGATCAAGGAACGCTCTCTCCTGCTTGTGTCAACAGACGCTCGACTGAGTATGAGAAAAATGGTAAAGACAAGAGCGTGTCAGATCCATATTGTAGGAAACGTCGATAAAAACTACTTACTTGAGAGTAGGTGTTTGCTATAGGCACTGGAATACCTTCGCATGCTAACTAGTTGAGGCTTGATCTTGCTGATCAACTCGCGTTTTTGTTCCTGGTCTGCGACAGAAACTGCACGTTGTAAGACGTAGTCTGAGGAGTGTGTCAGTGATGACCTGACTACGGAGTGACAAGAAATTGCTCACTCGCGTATTGGTCTTTCATCATCGTAGCAATTGGGCTCACGCCGTCCTGCTTGGATGTCATCACCTCCTGTATGAGAGCACGACGGCTTTCCGCATCGGCTGTAAGGAGAGCCTTCTCGCAGACGTTCGAAGCGAATTTATGACGTGACATGTGAAGCATTTGTCCTCGAAGTTTGGATATAACAAGCGCTCTGTCGTGCTGCTTGCCATATTCGAGAACATATTGCACAACATAATTCTGTAAAACGAGTTAATGACCCGGTAACGTTATGATGACTTCCGTCGCACCCCAAATTGATCTTGCATGAGGTTGATAATATACTTGTGGAGTTCATCCATGAGTGGCCTAGTCTGTTCCTCCCCCAAGTGTTCGAAACATCTTTGAAGAACACGGCATCCGTATGGATGGGTAGACAACTCGAAAACGCTGCCCTTGAAAGCCGAAATGAAACTCAGACGATCGGCTGGCACACGCTCGATAAGCTTTTGCACGACCTAGAGGCATGTCAGAAGACGTGACAGATAGGCAAGGTAAGACAGACATGATTGCCATTTGCATCTTTGACGCACTTGAGCACGTGTGGCTCTAATTCTTTTACGATTGCTATCTGCTGTTCGGGAAGGATATACTCGATCGCCTGCTGCACGGTAAGAAGCGGATATGACAAGCAGTCGACGATATTACCTTTTGAACAACACGACACGCATACATTTGTACAGACAATTGGGCTATATGTGGCTCAATCGCATTGGCCAATAATGTCTTGTGGACTTGGGTACCATGTTCGAAAAGCTTCTGGATGACCTAATGACCAAGACATCAGATTGATACCATGTACGATTGTGGACGACCAACGTAGTTGCCAAAGACATCTTGAACGAGTTGTAAAGTATTGTCAGGGACAATTTCGTCAAAGATATTTTGCTTCTCCTCGCTTGAGGCTGTTTCAATCTTTTGTTGGATGAACCGAGAACCGTGCTGATCACCGCTGAATTCCACAATGTGGCCATAGATATCCTGGTGTGCCGTATGACCCATTGGGGCTCAAAAACAATTGAAGAGAGAGAGACTTACGCAAAGTTCCCACTTGCGGGTCCGATTAGTGCGAAATTCTTCCAAAATTGCACTACGAAGCGCGATCGCATCGCCATCCCGACGGCGGGCGAACTGCGCTCCATGATTATAAAAATGCATTGTATGTGGACCCATAGCCGTGTACATAGCGCCAGGGGCCCCAGGATGCATTCCAGGATGAATGGCACCGTATTCTACGTGAGCCGCATATAAGTGGGGTGAGCCAGGATACTGGTGGGGAGACGGTGGCGTCCTGACGGAACCATAGCTTAACCCGTGGGGAGAAATCTGTCAGAGACACACACAATCCCTTAGTGCTGGAGGGTTGTGGTGGTAAACCCAACGCACCTGTATATCTCTTTTATGGTCAGGAACTACTGGAGGCACGTGGACGGCAATATGGGGTGACAGTAGTGGTGAATGGCCAGTATGGTATAGTGTTGGTTGGGAGGGATAATAGAATTGAGAACCTGGGGGTCTAGGTGGGCCCGCATACTCGTAGAACATGCCATGCTGTAAAGCCCGCGTGAGCAAGCTTTCCATTTTAGAGAATACAGACCCACCGCTGGATACAAGTTTGCCGGTAATGCACTTGGAGTGACCGGGGACGATGCGTACACGGACGGGTCTGACAGAAGTTATCAGAAAAGGATCCCACAAACGCTGATGACGCTAACCAGTGGTGCCTGGGTAATATGGAGCATACTCAGGAGGTGGGAAGGATGCGTAAGGCCCCCGAGGCTGCAACGGTGCAACACGGATGTGAGGCAATGTACTTGGAACACCAGAAGGTACATGATTCCCATTACGGTAGGGGGGCGTTTGCTGCGAAAGGGTAGTATCATCCTCAACAACCATGCTACGAATACCGAGAGCCAGATTGTCCACAACCGACGGGCTGCGGCTCGGGTCATATGCCATGGGATGACTTTGAGCAACCTGCTGCGAGGAAAATGGAGATGCGGAGAAGGTTGTCGGCTGCGGAGAGGAATAACGTGGGGTAACAGCGGATTCTTTGTTCAGATTAACATCAAAACGTTGAGGAGAAAAACCAGGTTTAGAGCCTCCAAGAGGTTGATCATCCTAAATATGCAGGTAATTATGTAAATTTCAACGCATTGTTCCAGTTCTCAAACTTACGGTGCGTGGAGAGGAAAACGTGACGCCTTGTGCGACACTGACCTGCCTGGATCGACCCTAGTCAAGAGGTTAGAGGACTGCCGGTTGCGCACAAGAGGCAAGTTTTTTCGAGTGCCACGCCACTCTTCAAAGACTCACCAACGAAAACTCGCCTGCATCATCATCTGCCCATGCTCCGTTGCTGGGGCGCCAACCTTCGGCCATATTTGAGCGAAACGGCATCTCGCCTTGACTTGACAGCGGATCGACAGGCGCTGGAGCCGAGACATTGCGCTGAGGAGACGGCGTGGTCCCCCCCCAAACCTGGACTCAATGAATGGATGGAAGAGAATAATCGGGTTACACCCACCTGCCAACCAGAGCTAAGACTCGAGTTTGCTAAGGTACTGGGTGTGCCCATGCCAACCCCAAATGTGTTGTTTGATGTAACCCTTCGCTGTGACTGTGCCTAGTTGACGAAAAGACGCATGAATAGTGATTATGAGTGTGTACAATCCCCACGAATCAACATACATTGCTTGGTGAACCCATTGGTGAGTGCGTGCCGGATAGTGACGAAGAGCCTGACGGTTTTCTGGAGATGTCATTGGTATTTTGGGACATGAATTGCGTGGATTCCTGCCGCGGAAGAACGCGCCGTTTCAACGGAGCGCATCGGTGTGACAAGAAACCCGCTCACTCAGCGAAAGGTGAATGTAAAGTCACTGTCTTGCAAGCAGCCAGAGCTAGGAGAGATGGGCTGTGAGCAATACCGTCAGCGGTGTGAAATCTAAGCCTGGTGGGGCTGTCGTCGGTGGATGATACCACACGCGGCGAACAGGACGAAGTACAACCAAAGCCTGCTGTCTGGGCAGAGAACGACCCAAGAAGAAAAAAAAGGCAGCTACTCACGTTTCACGTGTCCAGAGCAACGTAGGTTACCGCAGCGGAGGTCAAGACACGACAAGCGGAGGGTTGAAGAAGCAGAGGAGGGGGGAGGCGCCCTCAAGGCGCGACGGGCGGGAAATGGAGCACGGGAATTGGTTCCGGCGCTCGACACACGGAGGAAATTGAATTTCGGATGAAAATGATGAATGAATCGGCGACCAGTACTATTTGGTCCCGGCAGAAATTGACTAGTTTGACTACCTGTGCTTGACAAACGGGTATTAGAGACCTGAAACGTACGGAGCGGAGCGGCCTTTAGTATTACATATAACGTACAAGACCCGGTGTGTCGACGAGTTGTAAGTTACTGCGTGTTCTGTAAGGGCGCGCCTTTGCACCACGACGCCGGGTACTGTAATGATATCCATCACGGAAGCGGCCCCTCGCGCCCTCACCTCGTCAAAATTGAATAGCCTTGCTGTGGTGTAAATTTACCTTCAAAGAAGCAATGAGCCTGAGCCAAGGAACCGGCGCTTCCTCCATTGTAGTACTTTTTCTTCCCGAGAGGTCCGGATGTCAACGTACAACGGAGACACAGACTACTTTATACGTGTTAACTTAAGCCACGTGTTCTTCACGGCCTTCTCATCGTCCTGATCGTCTTTTCTTTTCTTTCTCTAAAGCCAAAATTCAAACTGACCCCTCAGGCCACAGGCCTCGAAGCAAGTAAAAAAGACAATATGTATTAATAACAATCCGTCTCCCGCGGGTGTCAATCCAAGGGCCAAGACCAGCTCAACGCTTGACACAACGCCGCTTTTAAGTGCTTGGCCTTCGATTCCAGGATCCCAATAGTTAGGCTCAGCCTAGCCGCTTAGGGCTGTGTTCCAACAACAACAAAAAATTTAACCCCGCGGAGTGGTCCAGCCCCTTGCCAGCGAGCAATCCTCACAGCGCGCACACCAAGGAAAATACATGCAATTGGGGATGAATGTGCCAGTTGGTAGATGTAATGTATGTCGAATGATAGAACGTACAACTAGCGTTGGGTATAGCAGTAAGACAGGGGGAGCAAATAATACAGCCAGTTAACGTGACTGGAAGAACCATGAAGCGCGCTTGCCTACGCACACGATGTGTAAATGAGAGAAGGAAAATGTAACACGCAGAAAACTTACCTCCCCTAAAAATGAAAAATTTCGGCTAAGTTCGAAACCACTGCACGAAGAAGAGGTTAACGTACACATCCTCATTTTGGACCCTAGAAAGTGGGTTCACGGAGACAGGCGGACTAGAAGGACTCTGGATCGTCGTACTAGGCACAACCCCGCCTCCACCGCCACGCAGGGGTTTTGCGATTCTCCCTGCGAAACTAAGGGGAGAAGGTGTCGCGGCCTTTTGCGCTGAAAATAACCAGCATAAGTTGTGTAACGAGACTGAAACCAAACAAGTACCTCTTGCTTGATCCAGTCGATCCTTGACCGCTTGAAGCTGTGCTTCAAACTTCTGGTTTTGTAGGGCAAGCCGACGGTCGGCATCTTGAAGTAAGGCTTCGAGATTTTGTATTCGCTCATTCCGCGCAAGCAACTTTCGTTCGGCGATCCCAGCCTCCTTCTTCAGAGCGGAGTTCTGATCAACCAGCTTGAGCAAATCATGTCAGATCAAATCACCAAGTCAGTCATGAGAAGTAGGACAATACCTGCTTCTGGACCAGCGTCAGCTGCTCCAGATTGCGTTCCAAGAAAGCCATCTTCTTCTGTTGCGCCTTCGAGTTACTGTTCCGGATCACGTTGTTATACTGTTCCTTGATCTCATCTAACTGTATTTCGAGTTCGACGACCTTTTCGCAGCGATTCTGCAGATCGCGCATGAGCGATTTCTTGACGCCATCAAACTCCGCAAGTTGAACATTGATGGCTTTGCGCGTCCGCTCAAGATCTTGGGCACTCTCTGCTAAGTTCTTCCCACCCTCGATGCCTGCGGATGTAACAGCGAAGGCGCGCTGGAAGGAGGTCAAAGGGGAGGCAAATAATCTATCGTATGGGAGTGAAACTAACCTTCAGCTCCTCATTAACGCTCTTGAGGCTGTCAATAGAAGCATTCAAGTTCCGGACTTCGCTATTCTTCATCTCCAATTGCTGCTTTAGATCAGATACCTCGCCTTGGTGGGCCTCGCGCTTCGCGGAGTACTGAACCTCCAATTTGTTCTGCAAGTACATCCAGCAAATTCATCAATGGGAACAAGAATCCTCACCTTGAGCTCGGCAGTCGACCGTGCGATGTCTGCATTACTAGCTTCTTCATCGTGAATAATTTTATCTAAACGAACAGTGAGCAGTCGATATGCTTTAGAGCAGAACGGATGACAGTACCTAGCAACTCCTCATACTCTGTCTCCAAGGTACCAAGGCGGCTCTCCAGTTCGTCCTTCCGTCGTGCGATAAGGTCGGTCTCCTCTTGCTTCTGACGAAGACGCTCTACTGTTTCCCGGACAAGGGACTGACCCTCAGCAAGCTGTCGGCGGATTTGTGTGACATCTTCGGTGGTTAGGGATGACGCGCTTGAGTCCGACTCGATGGCATCGAGCTTAGTAATTATCCGACGCAGTTGTTCATCTTTCTCGGAAAACGTTCCCTGCTGTAGGACTTGGAGTTACGTTAGCACCATGAGATATAGGTCATGACACTTGCCATGTCAAACTGTGCCATCATCAGTGCCATCTTCTCTTGCTTCTTTTTCTCCTTGTCGTCGGCAGTGGGATCCCTCTGAGAAGATTTAAGTTCTGTAATAGTACGCTTGAACTCCTCCAGCTCATTCCTAGCGTCCGCATTCTGCTCCTTAAGAATGTCAACAGTGATGACGCTCTCTTTGTTGTCGAATTCGAGCTTCTCGACCTGAAGGCGAAGCTCGTTGAGTTGTACGGACATTGCCTTGTTTTCCTGGAGCACCATCCATATCAGTTAGTGTGCGCCCTAAACTCCGGCTGAGTCTCACCTTTGAAGACGCTGCCTCCTGCTCTTTAAGAAAGGCTAGCTCTTCCTTCAACTCCTTGACAAGTTTCTCGGCAGCCACGAGCGCTCCCTCGCGTTCAGCAAGTTGGTCGCTGAGCTCATTCTCGCGTTTCAAGAACTCCTCTCTCTCGTCCTTGTCCAACCCTATCACCGTAGGAGTCTGTGGCCGGCTGTCTGATTCCTTTAAGCCCTCTAAAGCAGGGTTGACGGGTGTTGCACTGCGAGTTGTTGAAGGTGTTGGCGAAGTGGGTGTCCGCTTCGGGGCCGTAGCTGAGCCCGCCTTGTCTCCAGTATTTGAAGCGTACTCTGATGGATCGACGGCCCCCCCGGCGCGCCATACGGCGAGTTCCGCTTCGAGAGTAGCAATCTGCTTCTGGTATGAGGCATTGGAAATCTGTGCCTTCTGGAGGAGACCCTTGAGCTCTATTGGTGAAAGCTCTGCGTTCACACGGGCAGCGTTCTTGATTGACTTCGCCCGGATCCCGAAGCGAAGTGTGGACAGGGTCTCTGCATCGTTATAGGAGGCAGGCGAGCAGTTGATGACCAGTGTGGTGCGTGAGTTACCACCAAGAGATTCTTGTAATATGCGGGTAAGTTTGGAGTCCCGATAAGGTATATGCTTTGCCTAGGGACATCCCAAACGCTTAGCAGATGCCTTGACCATTGTGAAAGGGGACGCACCTTTTCGGTCAGAGCATTTATCACCATCCCGAGAGCAGAAAGAGACTTGTTGATCTTCTTTGCTTCTTCAAGGGTCTGGCCAGAAGCACCAGTCTTTCCGACCTTCTCAGAGCCAGCTAGATCCACTAGATACAAGTTTCCGGTCTTCTGGGCGCCAGTTTCGGTGTTCCTCTGGCTGATCGTGATTAGGAAGATCGAATGAGAGCGCGAGCTTTCAGCGTTCATATCTATGAGAGACGGCTCCTCCAAATTCATGCAGGTGCTTAAGAAACGACAACTTACTTGTAGACGTGACAACACGAGCAGCACCACCTTGTCTCATGATCTCATAGACTTCACGAGCACTACTGACATAGTAATCGGACAAATTCTTCACGTATACGCCTTTCGACTTTTCCTCGTGTACCTGAAGATTATCATTTTGCGCTGAGTCAAAGTGAGTTAACGCAAAAAGAAAGATATTTGGCTGCACTCACGTTGCAGCAAGTCTCTAATACGTTCTAGGTATATCTCCATGTAGGACACCTTCACGAAATACTCTAAGTGCGCGTCCGACTCTACGATAGATTGGAATATCTGTTCAGTGATACGGGGAATTATTCCCTTCAGCTCTTCTGAATCTATGTCAGCACCCTTGAGGTCATTGAGCTACACGTTCCGAGTATGACGGGAAAAAAGACGCACCATCATCGTAAAAGTCTTTCCACTGCCCGTTTGCCCGTAGGCAAAGACCGTCCCGTTATAACCATCAAGGACATCTGACAAATATGATTAGCTGCATGCGAGAAAGTGTGGATGCTGGGGGATAGACGGCTTGTGTTTCAAGTACCTTTTACGATCCTGGAAACCGGGACTGTAACTAATCAAGACAGGTTGAATGAGCGGGAAAACTCAACTCTTTCACCCCGTAGTCAAAGACCTCGTGCTGCTTCGTACCCATAGGGAAGACTCTATCGAAAGTGAAACCATCCTTCTCTGGCCCTGAGCTGACTTGCGCAGAACGAAGCTGAACCGTCTGCAGATTGTCATCAAATGAAACGATGACCTCGCTGCCCTCTCTTAATTCTAAGGCGTTTGGTGGTCGAAATCTATTGAGAATAGACGGTTTTCGAGGTGGATATGATAAACAAGTCTAGAAACCGAAAGGGATGCGGGCCTACACACCGACAGATGACCTTGATGTTATTTGATGCCATTATTAAGGAGTGAGCGGCGGAGGGGGAGGGAAATGGGTAAATGAATGAGCGAAGGGGAACACGAGGGTCTAAAGCGAGACTGGTTGCCAGCCACTATACTGTCGAGATTGTGGTCACGACCACAATTAAAAGTCTACGGGCATTGACTCGATTTTATTATGACAAGTAGCATACTATTTGTACAATGGAAATAACAAGAAGGCGAGTAGTGACAGATAGTCCAGGCTATTCTTCATCGCTCCCGATAGATGGTGGGCCAACAGGCCTCGCTCGGCTTGAAGATGCCACTGGACGCCGCAGTACTCGCCGCTCTTCTTCCTTGGCAGCATGATCTGCGGCATCTATCCATTCAGAGTAGATATCTATAGGCTCTGTTAAGTCTAAGGTGGGATAAGTTCCCTGTAGTATTCGAGGTTCCGTGAACAACATACGATTGACTTTGCTTTGGAAGCTTTGACCACATACTTTGCACGCGAGCTGGGCGACACCCTCTTTCCTGTCAAGTTTGACAGTCACTGACTGGTCGTGGTGACAGAAGAGGCAGGTAAATGTCGTGTCTGCAAACATTATAACTCGTAACGTGAAATACAAGAGAGCGCTCCAACCTAGAGGAGCCGCCTTTCGCTTCGGGGCTGGCTTTCTAGAAGATTTTTTACGTTTCCCCATTGTCGTTGAAAGTGCGATGAGGGAGATGACAAGGGGATGGAGGCAATGGGCTAGCTACTTGCACCGTTTCCTTACCCAGTTTTCGGGTATATTGAACGTTCACGATCACGTGACACTATCATTTGACGCGGTCGACGTTCAACTAGCCGAGTTCACTCTTGAAGCTTGAATGGCGACTCGTCGCGTCGCAGCTACTCGCAATCGCTCCCAGACGGGTGGTACAATCCCACCCCCGCAACCATCGTCTCGCGCTAGATCTGTCGTGGTCAAGGCGCAGCGTTCGGGCACTAGTACTGCTACTTCGACACAAGTTGCATCCGAGCCGCTCTCTCCCCCTACTTCTCTCCCACAGCCGAAGCCGGTAGCAAAGCTACAAGTACCCCATCAATCTCAAGATGAATGTGAAACCAATATCCAAGTTGTTATTCGCTGTAGACGCCGCTCGGACAGAGAGGTTCAAGAGAACTCTCCGATCATCGTTAGCACTGAAGGGGCACGAGGTCAAGCCGTGTCAATAGAAACGGCCGCTCCCGTGTCAAGTCTAGGCGTCGTTACACTTCCTCCGACGAGGACATATCCTTTCGACCTTGTGTTTGGACCAGAGGCCGACCAGTCCATGATTTACCAGGACGTTGTCCATCCTATGCTAGAGGAAGTCTTGCAGGGATATAACTGCACTCTTTTTGCCTATGGGCAAACGGGGACAGGGAAAACGTAAGTTTCATTCTGTCAGTCTACACGGAATAGGTGAGATGATCTCCTTTAACATAGGTATACCATGCAAGGTGATCTGGGTACCACTCCTTTAGGTAACCCCGTGGCTTCTGCGGGGATGGTTCCTCGCGTACTTTTCCGTCTCTTCGGCCAACTTGAGGCGTCTGGCGTTGACTTTAGCGTCAAAGTTTCGTACATCGAACTCTATAATGAGGAGCTCCGTGACCTCCTCGCATCAGATCTCGCGACCCCTGCCGGGAGTAGCCAACCGATGAGCATGGGGGCGGGGAGTTCCCGAGACACAGCAGCTAATTCTAACGGGCTGAAGATATTCGATGACTCTAGCAAGCGGGGCGTATTTATCCAGGGATTGGAGGAGATCCCTGTCAAAAGTGCCCCAGACGCATTAGCACTCCTGGTCAAGGGCAGCGACCGCCGGCAGATTGCTGCCACCAAGTTCAATGACCATTCTAGTCGGTCTCACTCGATCTTTTCCATCACTGTGCATACCAAGGAGGTCTCGGCAATGGGTGATGACCTCCTCCGAGTCGGAAAGTTAAATCTTGTCGATCTCGCGGGCTCTGAGAACATAGGTCGATCAGGTGCTGAGAACAAGAGAGCGCGCGAGGCTGGTATAATTAATCAGAGTTTGTTGACATTGGGTCGTGTCATTAATGGCCTGGTGGAAAAATCATCTCACATTCCATACCGGTACGTACCTTATCCTCGGTGCTATAGGCGTGACTTGTTGATTCTCTTAAGGGAGTCTAAGCTTACAAGACTTCTGCAAGATTCTCTCGGTGGTCGGACTAAGACCTGCATTATCGCTACCATCTCGCCTGCACAATCGAATATGGAAGAAACACTATCCACACTTGACTACGCTATTCGCGCGAAGTCCATCCGAAATCGCCCCGAAATTAACCAGCGCATGACGCGAAACGCTTTACTCAAAGAGTACGTCACAGAAATCGAACGCCTGAAGGCGGATCTCCTCGCAGCACGCGAGAAGAATGGCATTTTCTTTTCCGAGGACACATGGAACCAGATGAATGTAGAACATGAAGTCGCACGGACGTCCCTGGAGGAGACTAAGCGCCAGGTTGAGACCATCGAAAGGCGGCTCAAGAACGTACAAGAGGAATACCAAGAATGCATGAACTTGCTCACAATGCGGGACGGCGACCTCAAGGTGGCGAAGGAGGAACTCTCAGAAACCATGCGCATTTTGATAACTACGAACGAAGACCTGCAAGCAACGAAACGCGCCTTGGATGAGGAGGCCATTGTCCGAGAATCCTATCAAACTACAGAAGCCAACTTAGATGAGGTCGCGCGAGGGTTGAAACGAACTGCTCAAGAAAGCCTGAGTGATTTGAGCGCGACATTTGGCAAAATATGTGCGTGCGGCTATGTAGCTTCACTTACAAGGGGTCTCATAACTTTGCTCAGCGCGGAAATCTGCCGTGCTCAGCGCGAACGTGGAAGCCGTTCTCGGCCTGGGAAAGGCGCTAACCTCGGAAACGCAGAGATTCTCAGCCGAATTGGACGTATTCATCAAGAACACTACACATGGTCTAACCAAGCTGCGCTCCGACGAGGAGCAATGCCAAGCAAAGGAGCTCGAGAATCTCGCTGGCCTCACGGGACGAATAAATGACCAAGTTCGGCGGGTACAAGATGTAATGACATCAATCCAAGCACAGGATGAGGTGGCCAGCGAAGCCTTGAGGAACGCGCAGACGTCAGTGAAGGAAGCCAATGACAGCATCCGCACGACCTTTTCTTCTTGGTCGGACAAGTTCGAGCAGTCTAGTTTGTCCTGGCGCACCGACTTGGAGAAATCCTCTATGAACAGCTTCCAAGCAGTACGTGCACCACTGAGTTCTGCGATCTCCTTGTGTGATAATGTGGCATTAGGTCGAGAAGGCCCTCGACTCGATAGCGGTCCTGGTACAGAGTGTTATCCAAGAAACTCAGAAGTATATGGCCGAGGAACGCAAGCGCAATGCAGAAGCAAAATCAGTCGTAGAGAGCCAAGCGGAGGAACAAATTCGTCATCTCAAGGACCAAAATGCCCAGCTGACTCGCCTGTTGCAACACGAGAAACTAAAGTCAGAGCGGATGAAGAACGAACTCGTTGAACGTGTTTCGGGCCTCCTTAATGAATATGTCGCCGACAGAGACAAGAGCTTGGAAGAGGCTGTCGTTGCCATAAAAGAGGAGAACGCTCAAACAGAAAGCATGTTGAGCGGGTTTACAGACGAATACTCGCGGAAAGTTGACGATGTCATGAAGCGGAATCAAGAGTTGGGCACCCTCATTGAGAAGAAGGGTGACCAATGCAAGCGTCTTCGAGATGGCGCATTCAAGGTAATCTAAACTATCCACCATTTCTAGCAGCTATTGACAAGCGATGGAGTCTCTCGGTAGTGTCAGCAATACGACCCTCGAGGGTGTGTCGAGCATGCAGAGCCTTGTATCGACCTCTCTGTCAACATATTCCGCGGAAATAACACGACAAATCCACTTGTTGAACTCAACAAGTGCAGATGGTAGGCGTCATCAATGGTTAAGTACTAGCGCACTGACAGCCTGCCAGCATTCGAACGCCATGGACGCGCAAAGCGGGCCAGGATCGATGCCACCGATGGCTTCTATGCAGACGCTCTAGCTGAGTCTCAGTATCTCCAACGTGCCATCGCTGCCACGTCAAAGTCTATGGAGGCAAATGCATCGAAAGTGGTCACAGAGGTTCGCTCTTTACCGCTATATTTTTAGTACACTCTTAAACACGGGTACCTCAGGCCTCGAAAGCTGCCAGATCCGCCCAAGTATATCATAAATCCGCGTCGGAACACTTGGCTTCGATGCGCAAGACGACTGAATCGCTAATCGACCAAGGCACTCGAGAGGACTTGCCCACTGGCAGCACACCCCGAAAGCGCGTCTGGCAGTACACCGATGATTGGGAGTTGACCAAAGACCGTGATACTGTCATACAGCTCTGGAAACGGAAGGCCGTACAGTCGCGACAAGACGATGAGTCTGACCTGCGGCGTCTTCCCTTAGCATCTTCCTCTTCAGATAGCCTTGAGCAGCCTCTCCGGTCAAGCGTTGTGCAACCAACTGGAATATTGGACCAGTCAGACCTAGATCCGCTGCCTCCGCCCTATCTCGAGGCAGACCCAGAAAAGCCCCCCACATCCAAATTTTCCATGCCTTTACTTCCACCTACTGCGCCAGCTGTACCGCCCCCGGCGTCGGTTTCTAGTAAGATGAAGACCAAGAACATGAAGCCAGGATCCGATGATATCCCTGTCCTAGGCACTCTCACGGAGCGCTCAACAAATTTAATATATGGTAGAGGGGCTCGGAGAGCGCGATGACGTTTGTCCATGATCGACATTGCAGTAATAGCAAAGACGGGACCATTGCAGCCACTGTACACGTAGCGACCATTTTTTATCGCAACAGTAATTTATTTTTCCGTCTGTTGATCGTTATATAGTTATATCCTCTGCTGGGGGACATGCACACCATGCCTGGCCTTGGAATCCCGCAGTTTGATTGGAGTCTAAATGCAAGGTGTCAATATGATTTCAATGCGGAAGACCACGTAAATTGAGCCACTATGAGGCAAATACATACTCCGAGTTCCACAGGAAGAAAGTAGTAGCGGAAATATTTGTCACAAATGATTAAAGTTTTGAATGCAGGCTCAAATGTGGCCCGGGTTAGCACTGGCACTGGCAGCGGCGGCCTTGTATGCTGCTTGGTTTGCACCCGCACCACACTTCTACCATGAATTCAGATGACCCAGAGGACACAGACACGCTCCTTGCTTTGCTATGTAGCCTCTTGCCCGATAATATTGCACCCTCGCAGCAGACTCTCCTCGAGGTATTGCTCCAGACAGAGGGCGACGTGGAAATGGCAGCTAGGGTCATATTGAAACAGCGTACGAATCGCAAACGCAAACGAAACACGAGCTTGGATAGCTGGCTAACACGCTCTGACTCTGCAACGCAAGCCGAGAGGTTACTATCCTCTTTACCGTCCGGTTCTGCGGGCCCGTCGCATAACCAACTAGCGTCAGGCTCTTCGCCTCGAAAGAAGCCACGTTCTGAGGGTAGTACGACATCCACCACGACAAAGAAAGATCAGCTACCCTTCTCCAAGCCTGTCAAACCTGTGAAAAACCTGCTAGAAGTTCTCCTCCCCCAGCCTCAGGCTACTAGTGCCACGGCGAATGCTCCACGTCTCCCCCCATTGACGCTCAGCAACCCGTCGCTGGTGACACAGCACACCCCATGCACGCTTCATCTTGGCGTACTTCCGCCAGAGCTTGCATCTCGACTTTTCTATACCATGCTCCATGAGGCACAAGATTGGACGAAGAATAAGTGGTGGCTGGTCGACAGGCTGGTCGAAAGCTCGCACCGAGCTTCTCTGTTCACTCGACATCCCGCCGAGGCAGGCAACGAAGCTGCTTGGCAGAAAATAACGCGTGCATGGTGAACAGTAGCAGTTCTGTTGGTTTTTTTCCGTGCTCATATCTCATTGTTAGGTACAATGGCCGGCAAACTGAGGCCCCGAAACAGTTCCCCTCGCCGATGGAGGAAGCTTGTATGATTATCGAAAGGATCGTCAACGTTGAAATGCGCAAGCGCAAGCGGTTTCCTCTCGAATGGGGTGGTGAACCCGACAATTCTGACGGAGAGGGCTGTATCTGGCGTGCCAACTTCGCTGCGGCGAATTGTTATGAAGGTGCCAAAGGCGCCGTCGGGTTTCATTCGGATCGCCTGACAAGCATTGGGCCCTATCCGACCATCGCAAGCCTGAGTCTAGGTACATAACGATTTAATTTTTTCGATCGACGGTGCGATGATTTATGCAGGAACTCGGAGAGTATTTCGGCTTCGGGAGGTCATTCCACTCGATGAAGTCGGGAAGAGAGCTGCTCAAACGTTTGACATCCCTCTTCCACATAACTCCGTCGGTGTACTCCAGTTTGCGTGATTCGGATCTCGTTCACAAGCATGTCTCTATTGTAGCTTTGCATAATGCACGCATCTACGCAGGAGCGTTTCAAACACTCCATTCCACCCCGGAATACCATTGACCGCTTCTATCCTCCTTATCCTCCTCCGACCAACTTGCCTGAACTTGCGCTAGACCCGGGTCACTGTCGGATCAACGTCACATTCCGTTTCTTTCGCCCAGATTTTCATCCGGACACCATCCCACGCTGCAAGTGCGACGAGATGACGACTTTGCGGCCAGACATGAAAGGGCGACAGCGCGAAGCGGCGGGAAATGACAAGGGAGGAGGGTGCCCTGAGTCTAGCTTGGAGCGCTCTGCAGGCTACTGGTGGACGTGCACAGCTGGAGATCAGAATGAGGGGAAAGGATGTGGATTTTGGAAGGTGATGGATGTAAAAGCCGAGGGTCGAGGACCATTTGCGTCAGATTTGTTATAGTAAATAAAGTGGCCCTGGCACTGGAGTGCTCCTTAATCACTTGACACGATGACTACGACTGCTCGCACCGCGACTGTTTTTCGCACAACCAATGAGACGGAGATAGAGGTATCTATCGATCTCGACGTGCAGCCAGGCTTGGCGTCTCAACAAGTTATCAATATCTCGACGGGGATTGGTTTCCTCGATCACGTACGTCTTCCACCACCGAAAGAGTACCCATGCCTCTCTGCG